>VYXH01002596.1:0-22725 GCA_013397275.1 Burhinus bistriatus
AGAGCTCCATTTCCCCCTCTCTCCCATGCCACTGTAGGCCTAAAGTAGCCTCCGGTCACCCTAGGCGTCCATACTCATCCTTCACAGCTCCTTTGGAACCTTGGCCATTTCCACCTCCCTAAAATGCATTTACCCTGCAAGAGAAAGGCGAAAGGTGTGGGAAAGTACCACTGCCACACTGTTGCATCAGCCTCGCTTGCTCCTGGGAGGCAGACGTATCCATGCTGGAGTCGTTTGGGAGGTCAGAGAGCAACTGCCAAATTCCCATTGGAAATGAGAAACCTAGGAAAGCCTGGTACAGGTAAAACCCTGTATTGGGTGGAGGCCTCCAGGTTTTTGCAGCGCTGGAGCCTCAGGCTTGGCCTGTGTGAGAAGAGGCCAGGGGCTGCCCTGTGCTGGACAGACTGCTCTGCAACGCACCCACCACAGGACACAGCTGAGCCCATCATGCAAGCTGGTGGCACCTCTGGGAAAAGGCATTTGAGGAAGAGCAAAACACCACACGGCAGAGTGAGGAGTGAGGAAAGAAGTGTGAGGAACAGCCCTGCGACCACCAAGGTGAACGGAGCACAAGCAGGGGCGCAGGTGCTCCAGGCGCGGGAGCAGAGATTGCCCTGCTGCCCTTGGGCAGGACCCAGGAGGACCAGCCCTTGGAGAGGACCACGCCAGCGCAGGTCTCCACACTGCAGGCCATGGAGGAACCCACGCTGGAGCACACGGATATCTCCTGAAGAAGCTGCGGCCCCTGCAGAGCCCATGTGGCAGCAGGGTTACCCTGAAGGACTGCAGTCCTTGGGAGGGATCCCACGCTGGAGCAGGGCAAACGTGTGAGGAGGACAGAGCAGCAGAGAGGACTGAGGCATGGACTGAGCACAGGCCCCATTCCCCATCCCCCTGTGCCCCTTGGGGGAGTAGGGAGAGGAATCGGGAGCGGAGGAGTGAAGGTGAGCCTGGGAAAAAAGGGCTGCGGTGGGAGAGGTGTTTTCCGTTTTGGCTTTGTTGCTCACTTCCTGACATTTTGAATTGGCAATAAATTAAACCATTTTTTCCAAAGTCCAGTCTGTTTTAGTAATTGATAAATGATCAATAGAAGAGAACAGAGGACTACAAAGATGGTCAAGGCACTGGAGCATCCCTCTGATGAGGAAAGGCTGAGACACCTGGGTCTGTTTAGCCTGGAGAAGACCCAGAGGGGATCTCATCAATGNCGTGGTTCTGTGAAATCTCGGGCATGTCTGCCCCCACCCGGCTTGGCTGCTCTGCCCTGCCCTGCTGGTTGCCTCCTCAGAGACTTCGCTCCCTCTTATCACTGACACCTGGCCCGCTTCAAGCAGTGGGGTCCAGCCACAGGCTGGCATGGTGGCAGGGGTGCCTGGCTGCTGACTGCTGGCTTCCCGGGGCCCTGCTGTGCCGATGAAGGCTTGTCTTATCCCTCTTTCACAGCCATTCATGCTGTGGAGGCAAGAGATGTGCAGCTTGAAAAGCTTCAGACAGCTTGCACGCGTGGTCCTTTCACCAGAAAACCTCCCTGATGTTTCCTCTCAGTGCTGTCAACAGCGGTGTGGAGGAGCATGGAGGAGCTGCCCTTGGTGCACCAAAGCCACTCAGCCCAGCCCCGTGGTGCCGTCGGCCTTGTTTAATAGTGGCTGAGGAGGCAGATGGAGACAGAGTGATGCCCAGCGGGTCTGCAGAGCCAGGCGTGCCAGCTCCTGGTCGCCATGCTACAGCTCCCTCCCGCCCTGCTGTGGGGCTGAGGCAGCAGCTCAGCTCTGCTGCCCACCAGCAGGTTGGCTCTGTGGAAACTTCCTTTTCAGCAGAAGCTGCCTTCCACTCACCCACCCACCCAAAATCAGTCTCTTCCCCATTTACTGCTGCCCTTGTGCCAGGCCAGCGAAGCCCCACTGGGAGCTTGGCAGCCCTGTCGGGCAGGAATGGCACTGCTTCGTGAGACTCCGGCCCTTCCTGCCCTCAGCACCCCAGTGCTCTGCTTCCAACTTAGACTTGCCTGAAGACCTGTCCCCCACCTCTCTCTTTCCTTGCCACCACCATGGCATCAGCTTGTAGATCTCCTACCTCTAATTAAATGTTCTGGCACATGCCTAGGAGTACTGACATAGATCCAGGCTCTCATCACAGTGACTCAGAGGACTTCTTACCCTAGCAGGAGGCCCTGACTCTCCTTGGTCTCTGAATGCCCATCACCCTCTTTCCTGTGCCATCAGCTCCCAAAAACCCACAGGCTGAGCAAATGGCAGAAGCCCTCCTGAAGACCTATCCTTGTGCTGCACCAAAAGCCCCAACGAGCCCCACGAGAGCTGTAAAAATGCCAGGAACCATAGTAGCAAGTCCTCCAGTAAAGCTGCAGTACACTGGCAAGCAGTGAGGGGCTGGTTGCATTGATCAGCTCTTGCACATGCCATGGCTAAGCCAAAGTGCCCTTGAAATTGATTCTGGACAGTCCAGATCCTGCTCAGAAGGAAGGGGTGCAGACATAAGAACTGGGCTTTTTCTTCCTACATTCTCCATTTTCTGTTTTGTGCTAATACAGGCTGACCGCTGCACTTTATTTGACCCTGGTGGCGATACAGCTGCAGAAGAAAGGAATTATTTGTCTCTCTGCAGAGAGCTTCGAACAGCTCACTTGATTTTCTACCACCCAACCAATTCCTCTGCCTCAGCCTCAGGTAGCGTGAAAGCCACTTACGCAGCTCAGTCGGACCTGACCTTCCCCGTCCAGCTGGCAGAACCAGCCAGGTCCTACAACATCTTGCCCTTCCCCAGCCCCGCACCAGCCCTGCCCTCAGCGGTCGCTGCCTCTCATGACTGCAGCCCAACAGCACAGAAAATGAAAAAAAGACGCATTCAAAAAGACTGAGCACCTGGCATCAGAAGTGCTTTAACTGCAGTCGCGCCCACAGTAAAAATTATAGTCCTATAAATTACATGCGGAACTGTAATTTGGTCAAAGTCTTTTTAAGGTTTCCGACCAAGCAAGTTATAGGTTGTAAAGGTCATCATAAAGCACTGGAGAAGTTAAAATCTGTATGACCTCAAGAGTCTTCTGATTACTTTTTATCAGCTGTAACTTGTAACTCACGTATACAACAAGCAACTAGCAGTTGCAAAAGTTCCTGCATACAAATCAGGAGAATTACCTAGAGAACAAAACAGACATGGCCAGATGCAGCTGCAAATTAGATGCTATGAAGGGAAGGGAAGGGAAGGGGCAGCCATGCTTTGCACATCCCTTAACTCGTAGTGCATGCAATGCGCGGGGATAACAGAGGAAATGGAGGTTCTTTATCCCCCAGTAAAACTCCTTTCTCCTCGCCTCCAGCATCCTTACAGGACTGGAAGCAATAGAGGAGATGAATCATTCAGCATTTGCAAGACTTGTAAAATCTTATCAATTCTGAAGTCCAATTTGTGCTAATCACTGCATATCACAAGTGCAAACATTAACCCAAAGGAGCAGCTAAATGACTGGTGCAACCAGCTGAAATTGAATCATCTGAAAGTTCGTTCGTGGCAGTATCACCAAATCGCCACGCTTTCCCATTCTTCCTCCAACTTACTTCCCTCTCTTAAACAACCTTAACAGGATGATGTGTCTTGAACTCTAGCTCACCACCTTTGTCATGAGCTCCTGGGAGCGCGCCAGCGTCGGCATGCAACCAAACACCAGCTTCCCTCAGGAGCTGGGCAGCTGGTTGCCATTCTCATCCAAGATGTCACAGTCCCCTTCAGAGATGCCAGGCCACTCATGCTGCCATGCCTGCCGCTCAGCACGGGGCACAGAGCCGCTGGGGAAGATCTGCCCTCAGACTGGGCCCTGCTTTCTTCTACAGAGGTTTTCCAGTTTCTTTTCAGCCAGCTCATAGTCCAGGCCAAACATCAACCTAAGACACCACATGAAGAACTAGCGGGGCAGTACATTACATAGCTAAACTTCTTAAGTTACGGGAAACACATTTAGGGGATCCTCATTTATTTTTCCTTTGCATCTAATTGATCATCAGCATCAAAAATGCAAAGCCAGTATTTCCCAGGAGCGTCAGCAAACTGATGTCATTTCAGTGGCTCTGACGCAGTATATAAAACTGAAAGGAGTAAAGTTCAATTTTAATTGTGCAGCTGATACTGTGAAGTAAACAGGCGCTTTCTTCTAAGGATTTTTAAAACAGATTTTTCATCTTTCGAGACAGCTTAGCGTAAGAGTCAAATTTTGCTTTCAGTTATACGGGCATAAATCTGGAGTAAGTCTGATAATCTCAAAGCAACACTAAACTCACATTTTCTTCTTCACTGAAACTCTGAGATAGTGCAACAGAGGAAATGGCAACAACGCAGCAACTCCAGACTCTGAACATGGCTAGTGAAACTAGTGCTTTGACTGTGTGAACCACCTTTTCTCCTGCAAGCTAGTAATGCAATTAATCACTACACAGAAGAATCCCAAACTTTTCAACAGGATCCAGAAAAAGCAACATTCTAAAGCAGGCATTTTCCAAAGCATGCACTGTACTCTTGATTTTAAACCAGTAAAACTTCCTAATGGCCCACAGTTTCAGACTGAAGCAAAACTTCAAAGTAAAACCACAGATTTTAACCAGTCTTTAACTGCAGCAACACCTTATAGTTCCATATGGTGTTCTGTGTATCACCCATTGTTGAACTTTGTAAATAAAGCTTTGACACGGTCTTAAGTTTTTTGAGCACCATCTGTTACTTAGAGACTTTTCTTTTATTCATAAACTGTCCAAAAATAGGTGTTTCAGGGAAGAGGGAGACTCAAAGGAGACCCACAGTTACTTAACAGCCTTATTTCTGGCACTAGCCACATGAAGACAAATTAAGACTTTGAACGCTCTTCTCCTCCAAACAGGGATTTCTCAAGCTTATCAACAAAGGAGATTCTAAAACGCTGCCTGTGAACAGTAGGGTAACCTGAAAACTAGCTCTGTGTCTGTTACTGCAAAATAGACACCAGAGGGTAGGATCCATCTCACCTAATTTTAGCCATCTAAACAAAACAGTCAGCAAGTCACTGGAGCTTCCTCTACAGCCAACGGCATGAGACTCCCACCAATTTTAGCATGGAGAAAGAAACAATAAAGGCGGCATTGATGCCACTGATTGGAGAGTCCAGATCATTCTTTTCTGAGAGATGCCAAGGTCTGGGAGCATCCCACCATGACATGTCCAACAGTATGCATGGGGTATAGCAGACGCCTATATGGAAAGCTGCAGGCTTCACTCCCCCAGCAAAAAGGTGCAACTAACGGCAACACAGCCCCAGGCCTGTAGAGGAGCAGGAGGAGGGGGCTGGTCCCTGGCTCCATCAAATGGGGGACGGGGGAATATAGGAACCTGAAAAAGAGCAAAAAGATGTAACAGCTCATAACATAATCTGCAACTAGTAATGTCCAACTTATTTTGCTAAGATATTTAAGTACGAGAAACCTTAATGAAATTTTAAACACTCTGAAACGTTAAGGGGTGAGGCTTATCCCTGGCTTCTATCCACTTGCCTTACTTCAGCACAATTTGACTCCAGGGACCCTTTTTTTTTCTTTTTTTTTTTTCAAACCGAAAAGTATTATGAATTTGCTTCCCTGTGATAACAAGTTCCCCTCAAATGTTTTCTTTTTCTTTTCCATAAACCCAAATAAAGATTTAAAACTATAGCATTAGTTGCAAACACCTACAGAAAGTAAATTTAGGTAAAACATAAAGGCTTTCCTAGAGGCCTGTTTGTCACAGTCTCTGACGCTTCTGATATTTTTGCTCTCAGTATTTTTGAAGATACACTGTGTTTTACAGACGGGGTGACTTTTTCTTATTTATCAGTCTTGCATAATGAAACCCTTAGTACAGAAAAAAGACTTTCTCAAGGTCGGTGGATCACTGATGGCTTGATTCTGAAGAAACAGTCCTGGCGAGCTACACCTGAAAATAAAGTCATCTGGAAGACATTCAAAGACTTATAACCAGATCTGAGCAGCTTGCTGGGTAAAAACTATAGCGTCTCGAATCACCTGTTTTAGCACAGCTTTCAAGTGCTGACCACACCAGTGGGCGCACAATTAAAATGAACAGTCCTGAGTGTTTTGTTTCCTGATTTCATATTGAAATGAGGTGCAATTGCATTGCCAGTCCCTCTCATAACATTGAATCTGTCAGTTGGCTCCCAGCAAACTTGACAGAGGGAGAAGACTTCTCAAAGATAATTAAGCTCCATGACCAGGTAGGGTAACAGCAGAAAAGACCTAAATTAAAACCCTCACAAGGGCAAAGCTGGCAGAGTGGTGTACACCCTGCTTGGCAGCAGCTAACCAGCCCGTCACCACAGCTTACTAACCTGGCCACGAGCACTCATGCCACTCTCAGCTCATGCACTCCATGCTGTCCCTTGGGTGGACCTGGTTTCAAGGGGAAGGGCTGGGAAGGACAGGGAAATTTTCACGAAGTATCTCAAATCCAGAAGACATGAGGCTTCATCAGCTCTTCTGCTCACAGAACTACTTTTTTCTTTTTCTGTTATTTACTGGCTTCCAAAAGTTTTATGAAAGACCTTCATGAGCAGATACCCATTAAATGGAAAATGGATGCCCTTTAGAGTTTCTTAAAATTGAAGGCTTTCATGAGTTGAAAATCCAGGAAATTACTGATTATCATTTTGATCCCTTTAGGATTAAACTCTAGGAGGTTTAACTAGGATAGCAAGATAAGAAAACAAATCCAAAGAAAGCATGGTTTAAAGAAGATTTAAAGACTTCCAAAAATCTGCACTTGGTAAGTTCAATGTAGTGTTGAACCAGACACAGCAGAACCCCATGCAACCCCTTCATGTATGTGAAATCTGTATCTTAATCTTCATTTTAGACAGTTCCAAATCAGACTGCTACCGTTTGTAGCATTTGAGCCAATTAGTTGAAGTAATTTCAAGCTGATTTATTACATTTCTAACTCTCAATATTCATCATTCTGCAAACAGACTAACGGGAGATGACCTATACCTTAACTTAAACATTTTACAATGGTCTTACTCTAAAACTGTCTGCTCGTCACAATATTTAAATCCTATGAAGTTTACTTCTTGTTTTCTGTACATTTGGATTGTAAGTCCACATTGCATTTTGCTAATATGTTGGGTTCATAGCTGAGGTACCACAACTTTAGTATGGAAAAAGTTGCTACCACAGCATTGCATTTCTCATTTGCTACTCCTTTGAATAGCATCACCTAATGTTCTGGTCTGAGTTAATACAGAACCCATTTTTCTGTTCAGTAGTTTTACTTTGCAGCTAAGCCTCTTCTAACTAACTGAAGTCTCTGAAATTAACAGTATTTTTAAGACTGTAGTCCACTCCTAGAGTGATGAGACCTGATTATTTATAACTTATGCCAAGGAATGGTATGCAGAGAGGCTCCTCCTTATACTTACTGCTGTAACAACCAAGGGCAACCAACTTTGTTGTGTGCCCTCTTGGAGGGTTGGAATCAGAAAAGTGTGGAGGGGTCACACCTGCGGGGAGGAGCGGACAGGACAGGCGACCCAAAACTGACCAACAGGGTATTCCATTCCATCTGCCTCATGCTCAGTATAAAAGCTGAGGGATCAAAGGGTCAGCCCTCTTTCTTCAATGGCCAGTGTCTGAGGAGGACTCTGTCTGTTCATCTGCCTTTGATCCTGATCCCTGCATTCCCGAACGCAGACCCGGATTCCAGTTCCTGTCCATCGCTGAGTCCAGTCTGATACTCTTCCAGTGCCAGCCAGTGATACGATCATCATCCTGGGAGCTTGATATGGTTTTGTATATATTGTATATATTTCATTATCTTTTTATTATTATGTTATTAATCTATTAGTATTTTCACTAAAGTAGTTTAGTTTTTTTCTAAACTCGTCTCTTTCTCTCTTTCCCTCCTCTCCTTGGAGAGAGAGGTGGGGGAGGGCATCTGTCATTCGTTTCAGTGGCCAGTCTGGCCCAAACCACGACACCTAACTGGCTGTGTTTCTGTCATCACAGAAATGGATGCTATTTTTTTCTTAAAACTGTGTAAATTATACCAATACAAAGCACACAAGTGTTTGTATTTATCAGCGAGGTAAGCAAGCTGTACACACAAACTGTAACAAACACCACACTTGTGAGGGAATGCAATGATGCTTACAAAAGAGAAGCAGTTCACTTTAGCCTCTTCAGTGCACAACTAGGTATCATGGACAGCAGTAATTAATTTCCTTTTTTCAGGGCTTTTGATAAAACAATGGCTTGGTTTCTAGTATGCCCGACAGCCACAGACCGGGTCCACTTGCAGTTTGAGTAAATCTGAATGCGACTTTTGAAAGCAGAATCCATTACACACTACAGAATTTAAGTTTTCTTTTATTAGAACAGAAAAAGAGAGGTGAGAAATAACAGCAATAAAACTGGAACTTGCGATGCATTCTGACACAGAAGAGTTATGAAAAGCAGCAACAATTTCCTCACAGTACAATAATTCTGTATTGTGAGGAACACAGGATGGACCAACAGGATTATTTACCACTGCAATAAACTACATATTACCAATGAATGAGATGACTACTTTTGTCCCTATGTACGGTAAATAGACAACATAACCTGGATCATTTTGGAAATGCATTATCAACAAAATCCTGCTCAAAGAAATTAAGTCTGCACCATCTCTACCAGATCACCTAAGATTATATTTGGGCAGCTAAAACCCAACATGTTTTCCCAAGTATTATTTTAGTTGGGTTACCTAATTTCCAGAAAGGATTTTGTCAGAGGAACTGAGGCAGACGTTTTTCAGTCAAGCCCATCTCCAACAACTTTTGCAGCATAAAAATATAGGAAAAACATAAGCAGTTGGTGTCATAGCGTTCTTCTATGCTTCATACTCAAGTATTTTAAGATCTTCAAGTAGTTCTTTTGCAAGTGCTTGCAGATCTGCATTGCGGCTCTTTGACAGTGCAATGATACGCTGAAATGGCAAAGTATCACGCATCTCAGAGGCTGACTTGGCTAAGACTTCTGGCTCCAGAATCACAGACTGGAGGAGCCGCAGAGCATGAAGACAAACTTCTGTATCCGGGTCTAAAAGTGGGGGAGGAAAAAGTCCAGTGCTTACTAGAAGTGAGTCCAAAAAAGTAGCATTAAAGCTCTACAGTGCCATTCCTTGTAACCCACCAGGCAGACAGGGAGTAACTGAAGCTCCATAATTCACAGCTGCCATGAGATGCTGGCTGGCTGGTTCTAGAAGGAACCTGAAAACAACGCCTTTGCCCTCCTCAGCAGCTTGTGCTCAGCAGTGTTTGGGAGAGAGACATAACTAGGAACTCTTCTCTTGCTTTTCAAATGTTGAAAATGCTATAAATCAGGGAATTTATGAACTTGAATTCACCCAGTCAGTAGCCAAGATGTACTGTTGGATGTAGTCCAATTTAAGAGCAGAACAGCTATATCCCATGACTATTCAAGACTTAAACAGACCAACTAATCAAATCTGCAGTAAATCACTAGGCTTTTCTTTAATTTCTTTTTATACAAGCCTTCAGAGTTCTTCAAAGCTCAATAAAATATTAATCTTTATAAAACTTTCTGGTAACCATGTATCAATCTTCCAAGTGTTTAATTCAGTTTACACAAAATTGAAATGGGTACTGAAGCACTGCTGCTTAGGAATGCGTCAGAGAAATGTAGCAAAGACCTTCGATTGACTTAAGCTAGGAAGACATATAATAACTCTACTGTTAAGAACACAGAATACATTTTTAATTACTGAAACATTAGGAGTATTATATTTTAATCATTCACAACAGTCCATTTGCATTTAGTTGTTTATAGCTTTATCAAAAGCATCTGGTAGAAAGTCCCATTTTTGCACTTTTCTATCCTGCATATTCCAAATGAAAATGTATAATATATTTTTATGGCTGAAGTAGTTATTTGTTCCACGTGCCATGCATTTCTTATGTGTTTGTGATTAGCATACCTAGTCGTCAGCAAGCTTTTGATAAAGTGTTGTGCAGGAATGTTGAGAAAAATTAATTCAAATCACCAGAGACCAAAATCTCACTGAAGAAGCATAAATGTAGTGCAGCGATAAACCACACTGTCCTGAGTTTGAAGGAAGCATTTGGTGGACTGAGGCAAGCTCTTTCCCTTCCTGGCTTATTTAATACCTAGCATTGGTGATCTGAAAAAGGACTAAGGAGAATTATTGATTAAAGCATAAGTGCAAATGGTGAAAGCACCCAGGAGAGAAAACAGAATGTGATGGACAGTGAGGAAGACTATGGCTTTAAGCATGAAACAGACTGTCAAGGTGGGAATTTTTAAGTAATTCCCACTAGCACGTGGCTGAAGTAGAATATTAAAGATTGTGACATCTGATCTATACCCACAAGCCAGACACTCTCTCTCTCTTCCTCCATTTTCCATCATAAATGAGATACCTTCTTCCCTATCTAAAGTGTAAACCTCTTAAGAAAGGAATACTAGTTTCTCCTGGGAAACTAGCAGAGTGGGGTATAATCTGAAGACACAAGAATTGTCCAAAACCAAATAATAACATGCATTTTCTAATTTTCTGTGCAACGAGAATCTTGGCTATTTGGCATACTGGACAACTTCAGACATTCAAATCAGCATTAAAAAAACCAATCCAATTAGTGCTGCACATCCCACAGAGGTGGCCGTACCCATACCGCAGCCACTCCTATTGCTGCCACCTGGGCCAAAGGCTCTAAGGAGTCTCTTTCCACCATCATCTCCAGCAGTACCTGCAGGTGCAATTTTCTGAGTAATGAGCAGTCATAGCTCATGGAGAAATGCTGCAACTCAGCCTCACAGACAGTGAGACTTTATGTGCAATTTCTTGGGCAGCAACACTTGTGAATTCACTTTTCAAAAGTGAATCCTTTTGAAAAAACTTGGGTGCAAGTTTTGGTTTTCAGATTTATTCTGACGTAATCAAATATTACTAGAAGCCTTGAATTCTGTATTTCCATTCCTTCCATGCTTATCTTCATGCCTGCCAGAGGTTTTTTTTAATTCCCTTTTTTTTCCCCCAGATATAATGTTCAAACTCTACACAAATCACCTGCCCCCCTTCTCCGTACTTAGAATTATTCTATGTTTATTCACCAGAAATAGCAGCAACAAACCATAGCCCAAATATGTAAGAACAAAGAAGCTTTTGGGAGTGAAATCTATGTAATTCATTACAGTCTTCCTCCGTGTGACATTACTGCTCCATGAAATAAAGCCATTAGTACTGCCCGGAAGCTTCATATATGTAAGATGTTTTAAAACCCTGGATGAAAAGTGCTTTGTTATTAACACTGTTACAGGCATCTATGTTACTATTATCTGCAAGTGTTTAAGGCTCTAGAAAGTAAAGAACTGATCAGGGAAGAAGCGTTAGCAGGGGAGTTAACAAAATTAGGATCTGTAAGAGATCAGGAAATGATTTCCAGCTTGACGAGCAAGAACATTTTCCAGTAAGAGCAAAGAGGTTCTAGGAAGAATCTCCAGCAGCAGCCAGGGAAGCTCAACGGCTTGAGTCACTCAAATGAAGAACAGATTAGGCACTCGGGCATAAAGCAAAGGAAGGAAATGATCCTCCACCAGAAGACGACTTAATAGGTATTTAACCTCTGATTGCCATTGTTTTGCATGTATTTTGAGATGCTTCGAGTTAAATAAATACATATGCCTTAAAATATACTCACTTAGGATTACATGCAGTTTTGAGAATACTACTTATTACAGATAATCATGTTTTCTAAGAGGATTTAAAAAAAAAATACCCTAGAAGTCTTTTTCTTGTCTCTCCAATATCATTAGGGATTTTTTCTAAAAACCCTGTCTAAAGCATACTCAGAAGAAATGTAAGGAATCTTCATTATTCAGCATTATATTTATTTCAATAGCTTCCAGATTTAGTCATTTCTACACAAGCGGAGTAACATTTTGTTTGTACAAGATCAAAAAAATCCTTTAGCAGTAATCAAATCACTGCATTGTATCCTCCCAACAACTAGCACACACATCTCTTCAACTAAAATTTCAGAACTACAGTCATTATTTCTGGGGAATAGGGGAAGAAATCAAGCTGCTTGCCTCTGTCAGGGATCACAAGCGTAGCGTAAGCCTACCACCATCATAAAATGCTGATGCAATTTTAACAAGGTATTGAAACTGCTGGAGTTTGCTGACGTTCTGCTAGCTGCCAGCACTACCGTTTGATGTCACTGGCTTTCAGTCCCTGACAAAAGCAACTGATAACGTGGACAGATTTTAGTCACATCTGTCATTAGCACCATGCTCTCAGATGAACTGTTCCTTACAGCAGGGTTTAAGTAATTGCATTACATCAATGCTAAACAGCTTAGCTACAATTGGCTCCAAGTTGTGCGAACTCAATTTACACGTGCCCACACCATTCCCTGGCCACCCGAATTCAAGATTTATTACCAGCAAGCTGTTTACAGCTATGTCTATGTACAAGAGCAGTATTTCAAAAGCTTCCCACCACTGTTTTAAATGTCATTCAATTCAATTACTGTATGATTCTAGCATGAAGGGGTGACCTGCTACTCCCCCTTTCCTTTTTAATGAACCTGTCAGACTACCTACGTTCAGAGCATGTCTAATGGAGAGATCTAGGGCCACAGCGTGCCCCACGTAAGATCTCTTTGCATTTCTAATGCATGGCGGAGCTGAGCCAGTATCTGCAGCAGCAGAGAGTTTTCTGGACATTTTCATAACGCTGATAGGTGTGAGGAGACAAGAAGCGTTGCGAGAAAGACACCATGTGGGGAAGGAGCAGGAAGAACACCATGGCAGAAAAAAGACTGAGCTTTGGTGCTGCAATTCCTACAGATGCAAATGCTGTTTCTGTCTGCAACATGTTTGCCCCAGCTGCTGTGTAACACCTCGGTTTGCTTCAGTCTCCTCCCTGGCCAGGTGACTGCTCTCACTGTCAGACATGGGGTTCACCTAACCAGAAGTCCCCACTCTCCTACAGACACATGCTTTTATCAGGGAAATCCTTGAGAGAGACTCCCAGGGTCCAGATCAAAGCAGCAATTTGGTCCCAATTTGCCTGACTGCTACTTAGGGGCTGCGAGTGAAAAGGAGCCTGCACAGACATCGCTCTGGAGCTGGCAGATTTGTGGGTGAGCTGTTAAATATGTTGTTCAGCTCTCATCAAACCTAGCTTCAGTTTTTGAGGATTCCCACAATAGCTACTGAAGGAGAGTAACAATGTAAGAACAAACCAACACTTTACAATGACGGATGCATTTACCAGAAGTCAGGTTTCTTACATATATTTACAAAAGGAGAAACACTGTGCTCCTCCGAAGAACATCAGTTTGCATGAGTCTGCTGTTAGGCAGGGCAAGGACCTAGTCAAGAAACTCCTGCTCAGATGGAAAGGACGGCCACACTGCACCCAGCTGGTGCTCCATCTGGGCAAACGTCGTTTGCAGCAGCTGCTTAGAGGAGAGTAGTGAAAAGGGGAAGCATTCAATGGACTTCCCCTGGCCACTCTTCCAGCCTCTCAGCTAACTGTGGTTCAGGGACTTTCTGTGTCAGAGATGACATCTTTGCATTTAAGAACATGGATATGTTCTTAAAGGACAAGAAGGGCAACACTCTTTTGAAGATTAGTTTCACAGTCTGAAAAGTATGAAACTGTTGAGCACTTGAAAGACTGGTAACTGAGGTTTTGATTTACAAACCAAAATTTGTTTTAATACCGTCATCAGTTAATAAATAGGGGGGTTCTATTTATCCCGATGTCTTTTAAATAACATGCTGCCATGCAAATAACCTGAATTTTCAAAAACTCTCACAGCCATGACCAATTCAAACAGAAAAGCAAGGCGTTAGAAACCTTCAGGGTTAGTCACGAAAAGCAAATATTGAAGGTTGCAGGGAGCATTAGCAAAATGAGAATGTGCTTCATACAGGCATTTATAATAGAGACCGTCATTTGCAAAGAATTTGGATAAACAAGGTTAGATTTCCGTGTGGAACTGTGGTGGAGGAAACCGAAGGGCAAGATCTAAAATTAGTCATACTTCTCATGTTGTCTTTTGTTTAATGAAGTACCTGGAGCAATTTCCCAGCTATAGATGAGAAATGTCACTGACATAGTCTCTCTGAATTCCACACTTTCTAATGTATCCAAGGAGAGCAACCTTTTTAACTGCATTCAAAGAAAAGGAAAGTGAGGGAAACCAAAACAGAGATATAGGATAGAAAAAAAAACAAAACAAAACAACAAAAAACGCACAAACGAACCACACACAAAAAAAGATTCCAAAACACAGAGAAGAGCCTAGACCCATTTTCTCCAGCACCCATTTGTTGGTAGATGTTTTGTACGATCAAAAATGAAAAACATAAATCTAGTCTTTATTACTAATATCTGAGCTGACTGTGTTGTCTTATTCTTTGAAAGATCCCTGGTAGAGAAAAGTCCCAGTCTATCTCTTTGGGAATTACAGAATTAAAGTCTTATTGCATCTATAGATGCAAAGCACCAGAAAAAATACTGACAAATGTGAGGTAGATTTCTACCCAAAATTAAACTTCTTTTTCTAGTGCTGAGGATGGGGCTTCTTTAAATCTGAAAGTTATGCAAAACCCTTAGCCAAGACATCAACACAGGGACAGCAGCTAATGGAGAAAACTAAAGCTGCCTTTTTTCTCCAAGATGGGAACAGCTGCTCTGCAAACAAATGGTGCTCCACAAGAAGAGAACTCGACTGATCCCACAAGCTGCTCCACAGCCAGAAATCTGAGTCATCATTCACATGTTTTACACTGGCACAAAGCTGAGAAGGTAGAGGTAGGCATAGCTGATACCTAAGCAAAAATACAACAGCTACATAAGCTATCAGGGTGTCTTCTTCAGTGATTAGTGCTGCTTATTAAAGGGTGCCCATCTTTTAGACAATGTTTAAAAAGGCAGGAAAAAAAGATTAAAAAATAGCCCACCTCATAAAGTGTTAAAACTACAGAGATCTGCATTACCTTCAAGAAGTGTGTCAAACATTTGTTTTTCTCCTATTATCAGTACAGCCTCCGGCAGAATGAGCTATTAAGAATTCTTGCTGGCGAGTGTGAAGTCATACCGGCTCATCCAAATTTTCCAAAGATAGTAGGACAGATGAACCCAGTTTGCTGTTAACATTCTTACTCCACTAGAAATCTTTATTAGATTTTTCCTCCTTTCTCTTCCAATCCATGTATTCAATGTCAAGGCATATTTCTGTCTCTTCAAAAAGCCTGCTAGACAACCTGAATCAAACCACTCTTTGCTTCAGATACAACAAAATGGAATAGAGAAAATCAAGTTAATTCATTATTTGCTCTCTTCACTTAATAGGAAGGACTTTCTTCTTCAGGGAACAAGAAGACTGGGCAGAGACTGAGAATTCAGAGAAGGAATTTGAGGGATTCATCAGCTGTGCACAAGCCAGTAGGAGAAAAATGGCCTTGATGTATAGGCTGAGGTCACAGACACTTGTAGATTGACGATAGAAAAGCAAACAGGATGATTCTCTGAAAATAAAAAAAAAAAAGAGGATGACTTCTGGGGCCTCTCTTAGTGGGAATGCTGATAAAAGCTTACAGAACCGTGGAAAGCTGAATCATCTCATAAGCCTTAATCAAAACACTCTTTGAAGAAGCTTCCTGCAGGAAGGCAGCATATACAGGATACCCTGCCAGCAGAGTGTAGTGCTCTACTATCTTGCATGGAAAAAACTGTTAAGACCTTATGCTGTAGCAGCTCCAGGTGTTTATAAGCTGAATCATGGCTAGCAGAAGCTGAAGATGCTGGCCACGGAAGCAGAAGAGGAGCAAGAGTGGGAGGAAGCTACTGAGTTTTGCAAGCTGAAACATGTAGAAATAGACTAAATGTACAGAAAGCTACAGTAATCTTATACAAAATGATGGGAACAAGATCAGGTCTTGGATCTGACCTCTCATCTGATAAACAAACTCATAAGACCTCTCCCTTGACAGTAAGCAGAATTCCTCCGAAGTCAGAAATCTGAACCAGCAGATGTGGTTTATCTGAGAAGCTTCCTCCTTTGTTGTAACTGGAGAACTTTATTATCAAAAAGTGAAAGAATTAGACGTGCCCGTCCTTCCTTCTACAACCCAGCCACACACAATTATCACTTTCAAAATGCAGAGAAGCATGCCTTTCCATTTCTTTTTTCCATTAGCAGCTGCAAGTTAATTACAACTGTGCCCCATTTCATCCTCTTATATGACCTAGGAGCCTTCTTCAAACAACAGACTGCACCAAACAATTAGCTTCTTTGTTTTATCACAACATTTAGAAGGGCACATTTGGTAACTCATACTTAGGGTTTTTGAGGGTGTTTTGGTTGGGTTTTTTTTCGCTAGAACAACAGCTTATGTATATATTAGCCAAACATAAAGTAAAAGGAAAATCTGGATTAACATATGTTACATTTCTAAGCACAGCAGAACAAAGGACCATGTATTCAGAGTTGTCTGAGAATACAATTTTTCTCAAACTATATTAAAAAAACCTACAAAACTGGTGTTTTCCAACAGTCTTACAAGGTTTACTTAATCTTCTAAGATCTCAGAAGAGAGAGCCTATGGCATTGCAAACCAGGAAATTATTTGGTGAAAACCATGAGTACCTACATTTTCTGTAAAATAGCTGAAGGAACTATCAGCAATACAAGCAGCTTCTAGTTTCCCAGCCCAAATCAAAGCTTTTCCAAAACTTCAATATCAAATTAATTCCTTGAAAGAGCAGATGCAACCTCTCTCACTTCAGCTGCTGTTAGCATTTACTAGTTGTATTTTAGCAGGGTTTTGCATAGCAGCACAGAGTGCCAGGATGACTAACCTCCCCAGTCCTATGAACTGCACACCAAAATCTTCTCATGGACAAGCCACAAAAACTTGAGAAAACCAAGACAGTGCAAGTTTAGGAGCAGTTCATAGGGAGGACAGTGTCGTGGCTCTGTCCTACTGCTGTTCTCACTGTCCCTTACAAGCTGTGCACACAGCTGCCGGCCAAGTCCAACACACACTGGCAACGTCAATCTCTGCTGGCTCCTACACAGGGATTTGAAGCCTCCGAAAAGAGCAGAAACTTGATGTCACTGATGTACCTGACAGCAGCAACGGAAGTCCTTCATGTCCTTGAAGTCCTGCACTGGCCCACAGGCAAAGCTGGGAATAGTACTCAAGCCCTGCAAGCCCAAACCCTATTAGGATACAAGGCCTCTCTTCAGCTGTAGATGGGGTCACTTTTGTTATGGGTGAGTGTAGCTACACAGGTTGGCTTCTTTCCCCAAAATGTGTCAGAACACAATTACATTTTCTTTTGTTAAATGGTAGCAAACTGATATTCCCCTCAGGGTTTATTTTAAAGTTGGTATGTGAAAATACAGGTAGCTTTTTTTAATCCATTTCATCAAATCTCTCCGTTCCCTATTTTTAATTCTACCATCCAGAAATTTTATACTAATGGAATATTCCACACAGTGCCAAAAATGTTGTGGGAAATGCACATCTTCTCCCTCTAGCTATTTACCCTTTTCGTTTACTTTCAATCTGACAAAAGCTATACATACTCAAGTTACAGAAATAAATTTCTGGTTTGTTATTTGCCAACACCTATTGCCAATCTAGAATCCCCAAAGTCACAATTTAAAAGGTTCTTAGAGCAACTTACCATTCAATAGCCACCAAAGCAAAGGAATAAAACCTGGATTTTCACTGATGTACTTCAAGCCTTTCAAATTGATACTCACATTGTAAAGTGACATTAGCATTAGCCTAGAATTGAAAGAAAAAAAGAACATAGAATCATAGAATGGTTTGGGTTGGAAGGGACTTTAAAGATCATCTAGTTCCAACCCCTCTGCTGTGGGCAGGGATACCTTCCACTAAGACCAGGTTGCTCAAAGACTCATCCAACCTGGCCTTAAACAGCTCCAGGGATGGGGTATCCACAGCTTCTCTGGGCAACCTGTTCCCGTGTCTCACCACCCTCATAGTAAAGAAGTTCTTCCTAATATCTAATCTAAATCTACACTCTTTCAGTTTAAAATGGTTACACCTTGTCCTATCACTACACTCCCTGATAAACAGTCCCTCCCCATCTTTCCTGTAGGCCCCCTTTAGGTACTGGAAGGCCGCTAATATGATAGATGATATCCTAGAAGATATGATGTCCTTCGATTTCTTTGCATGTTTTAGCCTCTTTTGCTATTTATGCCAAGCATGTACTGATGCAGAAGCCTGTTCTAATAATTTATATTTTGATAAAAGAGACAAGTCTCAAATTATATATAAGCAATGTTGTGCAAAACCTCGTTTCTACTGTTAAATCACGTATTTCAAACACATGGAAAAATACCCCACGTGACAGTAAGAAAGTCTCATCAAACTCCATGAGAAACATTACATGAGATGTGCAAAACCAGGACTTGGCATTACGTGACCACACAACCTATGAAATAGGGCTTTCATGCTCACGATTCCCACTGGGCAGACAATCATCTCAAATAAGCTGTTTGCCCTGACAAATAAAAGGGCCACTAGGAAACACAGAAAGCAAGACTGTATACTGAGTACTAGAAACGTCAAAGGAAGTCTATGCTCCATCTGTTGTGCAACAGTGGCCTTTCTGTACACTGACCCTCCAGTCAGCTGAAACACAGACACATTGCTTATGCCATCCTCTTTCACATATCCCCCTGTTGTCCTGCAGATGGGAACAGATGCAATATATAGCCAGCGTTCAACAAACACCAAGGTAGTCTCTCTCCTCTGGCAAGGAAAGTTACTACGCCTACAGAAGGATTTGGAAGAATGTGACAGGCCTGAGGGAGGGAAAAGGAAAGTATTAGTAGTCCCAGCTAAGCTTAACACACTCCCTCCTAAGCTAGACTCGTCCCTTCTGCTATGGGTGCAAGGCAGAGAACTGGCCTGCTCTGCCTGCTCTCTAGCCTCTCACAGTCAGGCAGGGCCATATGATCCAGGCCATCGAGTGAGACCCTGCTGTGAAAAAAATGACTGCTTGTCTCTTAAAACGTCATCATGGACTTTCCTATTTACTCTGCCTTCAGGAACCCATATTGATTATGTTCAATGTACATGTGGAAATTTTTTTTTAAAAAGTCAATAACACTGGAATTCAATTTCGCTGTAAACTCTGCTCTTGTCTTATAGTAGATCAACACCAGAATAACACAGGCCAAATGGTATTCTCACCCACACCTCTTCAAAACTGTTTCCAAATAACATCTGGGCCTACTCAAAGTCTTTTTTTTTTTTCCCCCAGAAGGTGATTTCTTTAAGTCTTTTATTATGGTCATTGATGCTGAAGGAGGACAGAACCCATTCCCTGTCTTCCACATAACAGAGACGGTCTATGGCCTGGCAGCTAGAAAACATTTCCTTAACTGAGCATTGAAAAAAACCTAAGACAACATCTCTGACAAACCAAAACCAAGCCTGTCCCTTGCATGTCAGTGTGTAAACAACAAAATAAAAATATATATACTAAGTATATGCTCATTTCAGCCACATTTTCAAAAGCGTCCAAACCCAGGATTTCCTAATTTATCAGGCTCCTCAAATAAAGTTCATTAGTCATTTTGGGGCTGCATACATAACAGGTTATAAATTAAACCAAAGTCTCAACTTCTCTACAGAGAGAAAAACAGGTAGGCTGGAGAAGGCTCTACATTTTAAAAGGACTACTCTAGCTTGCTGATCCCACCAGCTTCTCCCATGGTGTCTCACACTGAAGTTACTGCGAACATGAAAAGCTTCAGTATCATCAGTAACTTGCAAAATCTGATACCCATCAGGGAAAAGGGGTTTGACTAGAGGTACCCTCTCAGCCTTAGCCATGACAGAGCTGAGGTAATGTTTTAAGGTACGGGAAAGCTGCATGCAGAAACAGCAGCTTTGCCTCTTTATGAAGATAAAGTGCCTGGGTCAAAATTTAGTTTTAGTTGCTTTCAACTGTCAGACAAGTATGGTAACTTGGGGCTCAAAATGAGTGTCCCTTTCCAAAGCTACCCAGAACAATCGCTAATACTCAATGTACAGCATTTCATTGGGATTAAATCTTCAGTAGTTTCTGCTGAACTAAGTTCTGCTTTCAAACGTTTGATGTTGTTACACCATCTTCCACATGGCTGATACAAGTTTTTATGGGTTTGGTGGATAAAACTCTTCTTCAGCTAAGCAGAGACTCAGTGGGCTTAAAGCAAATTATTTCAATTTCCCTCTAACTTGCAGTAGGAATGGGACCTGATACTCAAAAGCAGAGAACATCTAGAAAAAAAAAAAAAAAACATTGACATTAAGAAGACAAACTAATGCTCTGCCTCTTACAAAATCAGATCACTGCTGTACGATGAACTTCGACCCAAGAGGTCCCTGATGTGCCTGGAAAAAGAGCCATACTCTGGAGTCAAAAGGTGTCTCACAAATTCACCCTTCTAGCAATGTTCTCCTGTCTTACCTTTTATGCAGATCAGCTTTACAGCTGTGGAGCATCTGGGGGGAGAGGGCATTAGTGCACTTTATGATGTGCTATGATGGATGCTATTACTTTTTATTTTATTTCTTTTCAAAGATGGCAACATGCAAGTCAATTTTCTGGACGATGAAAAGAGAAGATGAATGAGCAGGGCTCCTATAACATTTATGAAACATGTCATCATAACCACTCACAGTGGGGTGCTGGGTTGCATACAAACAACTACAGAGAAACAGTAACAGGCTGGAATGTTCTCCTTCATTCTGGGGCCAGCTTGGCAACTGCTATCTCGCATGACTGCGATAAACCTGCATGTCACTGCACTGCCACCATTTCCAAATCAAAAGGAAATAATGTAATTCCAAATGGAATTCACACTTCACATCCTATTCTCATACGAGTTCTCATGGCTTAAGCTACTATGCCCCTAGCAGATTTTCAGACAGTCTCCATGCCTACCTTCAGAAAGCAGGAAAGGAAAGTAATCCATTGCAGGCTAAACTGAGTTGTAAGAGGCATAACTTACATTATGTGCTGCACCATTGTGAGTTTGATCACCTAGGTTCGTAAGCAGTAGGAAGAAATAGTAGACTATTAAATTTGCTGCATCAATGGCCACCCACAAGCAGGGAGGAATGCTGTGGAACCGCAAGTGCAGCTTGTAAAGCCCATACGCTTCTTTTCATACAGCCTCTGCAGCTCTTACTTGGCTTCCAGAACCCAAGCCCAAAGGCCCAGAACAAAAACAATCAATAAAACAGTATCTTCTAATGGAAAGTGTTAGCATTTCTTGACAATGTCTTTCACCCTTAATCTGTTTGACATCTGCAGTTAGAAATAAAGTAACATAAAAAGATACTATGTTTGTATTTTTAGTTCACTTATTTGCTTTGTGCAGACAAAAGGGACTGGTGGTGGTGATCCAGGAAAGCGCTGTGGTTTTGGAATGTCAGAAGAAGATATAACCCATCCCACAAGCCAATGTAGTAGCATATTATTGCTAATTAAACACACTCAGTTGAGCACAAAATCAAAGCATTTCCAAGCCCTTTATACCACCTTAACCTCTAGTACTTGCGCATTCTAGTAAGTATTTTTTGCAATAATTATTGCAAAAGTGCTTATTGAAGCAAACCTGACACACACAATTACTGAATAAACAATACTTTCTGACTTCTTTTTAATGTGGAGGACTTTTTAATTAAGCACTTCATAGTCTTCCTATTTAGGCAAGCCAAATTTAATTACCATCTTATACTACTGTATCTGTCAATGTTTTCTTTAAAATCTAGAACTAAAAGCACAGCTAAAGCCCCTTCTTGTCTGCTTAATACATGAGATTAGTACACAAAATGTACTAATTGTATGAAAGTACATATTTTTGCTAGCTGCTTTCAACTACAACATAAGCAAGGTTGAAGATTCCTAACAATTTAGTTATAGCTATGAACAACTGTGCAAATGTTTATTGACTGTCTAACAATTACAAATGTTGGAACAAACCCTATACCAATGAGAAGAAAACCTAAAGTCTTTCACACCGCTGCTATTTCAGAAAGGCAAAGACACCCATGAGATTTCAGTCTTAGCACTCATGTAGATGCCTTGGATATATTTATTACATACTCATGGACTACAATGGATATTCTAGTAGTGCTGGAATAAATCACAGCTTTTCCCTGTAAATTTTTTGTTTATATACCAGTAAAAGTAAAACACAGGATTGCTAGAACTAGAAGAGGATAGAGAGCTCCTCTTTATCAGATTACTTTATTTGACACTGCTGTGTGTAGAATTAGACCCAGTTTCCCCTGATTTGTCACACAGTAAAGAAAAGTATTTTTGAAAATAAAAGCTAGAGAAGAATCGTAAAACCTCAAAACTGAGCAAAGGACAAACATAGCATCAAAAATAATACGCCAAGTTTTTTCTTTAACTGATTAAATTTTAAGTTGATGATGTCCTTCCATGTAATACAATGGTGATGTTTTGAGAAAAACACATTGCATTTCCAAAATAATGTACAGACATTTTCATCCATGAGGTATAGTTTTAAAAATATGTCTGTCTGTATGTATAAGTGTCTGTGTTTAAACATTATTTATAATCATAGAACCACAGAATCATCCAGGTTGGAAG
>VYXH01002599.1:10599-38824 GCA_013397275.1 Burhinus bistriatus
CACCCCCCCAAAAGCCGCACCTAGTCGGGTGTCACGGCGGAGCGTGGCTTCGTGCTGGACCTTGTGCGCCTTGCGGAGAGCTCAAGGACTGAGGGAGCGCCGGGGTTTCGGAGGTGGCTCTGCTGTATCTTCCATCTCTGCCATAAAGCCACGGGAGCAGCTCTGAAGTCCTTTTACCCCAAGGGCTCCAGGGCAGGGGGGGAAAAAGCTGCTGTGGGTCCAGCGCTGATGGAGCAGCGTGGTACAGCTGCCACCGTGCCGCCACACAGACTCGATGGCTGGCGGCGTATGGTGGAACCCATCAGCCTTGCCAGGCCCCGCCGTCCCGGGCCGGGTGGCAGGAATGCTTACGTGGTATGCGGCTCAGCAGGATGCCAGCAGGTTTGCGAGCTTTGAAGGAGAGCTTGTAACGCGCTGTGGGGTTTTCGTGTTGCATAGTTAAAGCTCGACGCAGCTGATCCATGAGGCTGTACCGGCTCGGGTCTGCGCTCGGCTGCTCACCGCAGCACGTTTGGGGCCAAAGCACATCCCAAATCTCCCTTTGACTTACTGGTTCTCCATGCGGAGACCACTCCCTGTCTAAGCCCTGTGATCTTAATCCTGAAGAGTAACGAGGAAAAGCCTGGCTGGGTTTCCTGTGCAGGAATCCGTCTCTGCTGGGCCAGAAATTAGGTGTTTGCAAGGCCGGGCTGGATGGCTGCACCCTGGCAAGGACCGAGCTGTTACACCGGGGGGTTTCAGCCCATACCCAGGTGGGCCGGGGGCGACAGATGAGTTTTCATAGGGAAAATAGGATTCCTGTGAAATAGGACTATGGAGATTGGGCTGGTACCTGTCCTGTGCCGTGTTGCAGCTCTGAAAGTTTGGGGTGAGTAGGGGGGACCCGTATTGGGACACCTTCCTGGGAAAGACTGGATCCCACTGGGTTCACTAAGCACCTCTCCGCTTTCCGTGCGGGCTCCTCGCTGGGGGAAAAGCCCCCAAAGCTGGGAGGGGCCGTAACCCGACAGGCAAGGCACGACTTGCTGTCAGGCATGCAAAGCAACGCGGCGGGGAAAACTCCGGGTTTTCCTGCCTAGCTCTGCCTGTTCTCCACTGCCGCCGCTCCTGCCGGCGCCTGGGGAGGGATCCATCCCCTCTCCAAGCAACTGTTCCTAGTTGTCCTCACAACTTCGGGGAGTTTGGAGGAGCTGCCCAGGCTGATGTGACCCCTCACTGCAGCAGGGACGGGAGCTCTCTGGGCTTGGCAATGGTCCCCGTGGCTGCAGCCCCCCTACACCAGCAGAACTGCGCTGGCTGGGCCGGCGGCAAGCCCTGGGACTGCGGGGAGATGGTGAGAGCCTGGGCCAGATCCTTCTCCCCTGCTGAGCACGGCAGGTGGGTTAAAGGCAGGAGGGAGTTGGCAAAAAGCCGTGCACAGTGTGGTCCCTTTTGCATCAGGACCTCTGCCGTCAAAGCCGTGCTGCGAAGGTCCCGTGCCCTGTCCCAGTCCACGTGGTGGTGGCTGCGGTGAGGCTCATGCCAACGTCTCCCAGAGGCCATGAGCCACACGCGCGTGTCTTGTGTGTTGGTGGCTCAGGACCAGAGTTTTTCCTCCCACTAGTGGTGCTGGTGGGGCTGGACCGCTCTCCTGCCACCTGAGCAGGCGTCCAGGCAGCATCCCTGCCGGCACTGGGGATGCCCCGCTGTGCTGGACTGACAGATCTACACCAGAGTGGTTTTCAGGCAGTGCTGCCTGCAGCTCCTGCATCCCTTTCTCCAGGGTCTCTATGACCAGAAAGTGCTTCCTTCTGCTGCCCTGCTTTGGACATCATCCTGGCCTGAGTCACCCAGTTTGTTTGTCAATACCCTTCGGCTTCCCTCCTCCTCCTCTTCCTCCCNCAAGGGTTCTGGGGTGGGGGGGAAGGACTGGCTTGCACCCCTGGGATGCTCCCAGGTTTATCCCGGCAGGACACAGCAGTCCCCCTGCCACCGCTGTGGGGATGGGGAAGGGTGACAATGTGGTTATTGAGAGCCCGGGCCGGGATGGCAGCTCAGTGCCGCCTGGGAATCGCTGGNGGATGCCCAGCATGGGCACCATCACCTGGGGACACGAGGGTGGCAGGCATGGTGTGTCCTGCCAGGGCTCCCGGGAAAGCCAAGATGTCACTGGGTGCCTTGGGGTTTTTGTATGGTGTCCCATGCTGTCCAGGGCAGTAGGTGCCCTTAGCAAGGGGCTGGATGAAGCTCTTGCCTCGTGCTGGAATAACTCCTTCCCTAGTGTGTCCCAGCCCCATGGACCTTTCTCCAGGGGGGTGAAGTGGAGCGTGGCTGGAAGGAGCTGGGTGGCTCTGCCCTGTGGGGCTGGTGGTCCCAGGCACCCAGCAGGTGGGAGAGCCCAGGGTTGCAGCAGGAGCTGCCAGGTGCCTCCATGGCCAGAGGGATGGGGAGGTGGGCGGCAGCGCAGGGAGGGTCCCTGGAAGCTCACACCTTGT
This sequence comes from Burhinus bistriatus, assembly GCA_013397275.1. Taxonomy (NCBI): domain Eukaryota; kingdom Metazoa; phylum Chordata; class Aves; order Charadriiformes; family Burhinidae; genus Burhinus; species Burhinus bistriatus. Next base: position 13,074 of record VYXH01002599.1, read on the forward strand.
TCTGGCATCTCCAGCCCGTTAATTGCTGAGTAAACCAGCTGTTAATTTGGGGTGGGACTTCCTACAGATACCAGCCCACACAGCGGTGGCAGAGGTGACACGGAGCCTCACCCCTGGTGCTGGATCCACAGTCTTTCTGCTCCAACGAACCTTCTCGAGCATCAGTGGCTGCGTATCCCCGATGCCGCTGAGGAGCATCCTTCTCCTGCCGGGAGGCTGGGTGCCAACGGGACGGGCTGTGGGGTTGGATCCGGAGGTGCCTGGCAAATGCCAAAAGGCACCTATCTGCCATGTGGGGGGGGAGGCTGCAGGCAGTGGGAAGAGGTTTGCCATGGCTTCCTTAAGCGTGACACTCATTTCCTAACCTTGGCTGCAGATCAGCTCCAGCCAGCGCGGGAGGTGGTGGCTGCTGGTGATGGGCTCCTGGCTTGGTCTTGAAGGTTGAAACCCTCACCCTGCCCTGGGGCGGGGGGGACCGATGCAGGGAGGCTCTGAGGGATCAGCACTGCAATGTGCTGGAGATGTGGAGCGGTTTCTCCTAACGAAGTGTGTGTCTTCTTTCATCGTGAAATAAATAACTCCCCTGGCATGTCAGGGCTCCCTGCCAGCGGGGAAGGGCTGGTTCTGGCAAGCTGGGGCTTACCTGCAGCCGTCGTGTCGGGGCACGGGGCTCGCTTGGAGCCAGCGTGTTGGGGCAGGGGACATTGTCAGCTGTGGGGGCCTCTTGTGCCGGTGGCCTTCCCACGTGCGCAGGAGGTGGGAGCCTTCCCAGCCCTGCCTGTGCTCAGCCCGGGGGCAGAGCCTGCCTTCCCTCCTGGGGGGGACGCTTTCCCTGCCTCCCCCAGCGAGCGCTTATCCAAAGGTCTTGCCTTGAGGAAGCTGGGCCACGCATGGAGGACATCCCTGCTCTGCCTGGGAGCAGGAGGGCTGTGCGTAGCAGGAGCCAGGACCCAGGTCTGATCCCACCACCCAGTTTGCAGAAGGTGTCACCGCCCCCTTGGGCTGCAGCCTCCGGAACCCGGTCGGTGCCCGACCGTGAGATCCCCAAGCAGCCGCTGTACTCCCTACCCAGCCCCTGAGCCTTGCCCCGTGCCTGGATGTGCCCGCACCAGCTCTATGGAGAGCCCGGTGCCAGGGGAGGCCAGGAGGGGAGGAAGGGGCAGAGCAGAGCTGCTCCTTGCACGCACACTTCCTCCCAGCCTCCTGGNTTCTGCTTCCCTGCTTTGGACATCATCCTGGCCTGAGTCACCCAGTTTGTTTGTCAATTCCCTTCGGCTTCCCTCCCCCTCCTCTTCCTCCCAAATGTGAGTTGGGAGCTGCTCCCGACCTGCTCCGTGGGCTGGAGCAGGGACTGGCTCCCCGTCCTTGCGCAAGGATGCCCAGCATGGGCACCATCACCTGGGGACACGAGGGTGGCAGGCATGGGGTGTCCTGCCAGGGCTCCCGGGAAAGCCAAGATGTCACTGGGTGCCTTGGGGTTTTTGTATGGTGTCCCATGCTGTCCAGGGCAGTAGGTGCCCTTAGCAAGGGGCTGGATGAAGCTCTTGCCTCGTGCTGGAATAACTCCTTCCCTAGTGTGTCCCAGCCCCATGGACCTTTCTCCAGGGGGGTGAAGTGGAGCGTGGCTGGAAGGAGCTGGGTGGCTCTGCCCTGTGGGGCTGGTGGTCCCAGGCACCCAGCAGGTGGGAGAGCCCAGGGTTGCAGCAGGAGCTGCCAGGTGCCTCCATGGCCAGAGGGATGGGGAGGTGGGCGGCAGCGCAGGGAGGGTCCCTGGAAGCTCACACCTTGTTCTGGCATCTCCAGCCCGTTAATTGCTGAGTAAACCAGCTGTTAATTTGGGGTGGGACTTCCTACAGATACCAGCCCACACAGCGGTGGCAGAGGTGACACGGAGCCTCACCCCTGGTGCTGGATCCACAGTCTTTCTGCTCCAACGAACCTTCTCGAGCATCAGTGGCTGCGTATCCCCGATGCCGCTGAGGAGCATCCTTCTCCTGCCGGGAGGCTGGGTGCCAACGGGACGGGCTGTGGGGTTGGATCCGGAGGTGCCTGGCAAATGCCAAAAGGCACCTATCTGCCATGTGGGGGGGGAGGCTGCAGGCAGTGGGAAGAGGTTTGCCATGGCTTCCTTAAGCGTGACACTCATTTCCTAACCTTGGCTGCAGATCAGCTCCAGCCAGCGCGGGAGGTGGTGGCTGCTGGTGATGGGCTCCTGGCTTGGTCTTGAAGGTTGAAACCCTCACCCTGCCCTGGGGCGGGGGGGACCGATGCAGGGAGGCTCTGAGGGATCAGCACTGCAATGTGCTGGAGATGTGGAGCGGTTTCTCCTAACGAAGTGTGTGTCTTCTTTCATCGTGAAATAAATAACTCCCCTGGCATGTCAGGGCTCCCTGCCAGCGGGGAAGGGCTGGTTCTGGCAAGCTGGGGCTTACCTGCAGCCGTCGTGTCGGGGCACGGGGCTCGCTTGGAGCCAGCGTGTTGGGGCAGGGGACATTGTCAGCTGTGGGGGCCTCTTGTGCCGGTGGCCTTCCCACGTGCGCAGGAGGTGGGAGCCTTCCCAGCCCTGCCTGTGCTCAGCCCGGGGGCAGAGCCTGCCTTCCCTCCTGGGGGGGACGCTTTCCCTGCCTCCCCCAGCGAGCGCTTATCCAAAGGTCTTGCCTTGAGGAAGCTGGGCCACGCATGGAGGACATCCCTGCTCTGCCTGGGAGCAGGAGGGCTGTGCGTAGCAGGAGCCAGGACCCAGGTCTGATCCCACCACCCAGTTTGCAGAAGGTGTCACCGCCCCCTTGGGCTGCAGCCTCCGGAACCCGGTCGGTGCCCGACCGTGAGATCCCCAAGCAGCCGCTGTGCCCCCTACCCAGCCCTCGGGTCAGCCCCAGGGACAGAAAAGCACCTCACAGACCAGGACCTCTCCCCACCGCTGTATCAGACGCTCCTAAACCCATTGCAGGGACCCAGAATGGGAAGCACAGCCAAAAAGTTGGGATTTCCCAAGCCTTTGCCTCCCTCCTGCCCCCAAATCGCTGCAGAGGCTGGCTCTGAGCCCAGGGAGGCTCGGCGCCTCTTGGCACACCCCTTGTCAGCTCTACACCACCCTCCCGGGGACCGCCGGGCTCCCATCCCTCTGCCTGAGCCCCGCAGCAGGTTGCAACAAGCTGCTGGCTCCTACTCATGGCTCTGCCGCAGCCACGGTGCCGCAGGTCTGGCCCCACGCTGGGAACAGCAAAGGTGCCACGTGGGCATAGGGACCGTCACCGAAACAGCCACCGAAAGAGCCCAGGGTTAGGTGTGCAGACAGCGTGGGGATGCAACGGGTGGTGGGTGCCATGGGTAGATCCTATAGCCAACCTCGCAGGCAGGAGCCTGGTCCCAGTCCATGGGGAAGGAGCGGCGTCGCACCCACTGTCCCCTTTCCATCCCTCTGACAGCATCCTGCGACCAGGCTTTATTTCACAACCCAGCCGGCAGCTGCTCTGCCCTTGCTCCCAGTGAGCGGGGAGATAGGGGGGAAGCTGGAAAGCTGTCTGCTCGCAGGATGGGGCTCTTGTCTCCCACACCGCCAGGACCTTGGGCTCCGTGTGCCTTGGAGCTTTTCGGTGGACAGAAGGGCTGGAGGGATCCAGGGATGCTTATCCATGGGAGCTTGCCAGGGTGAGGTTTGAAGGCAGGCGAGCACCAGGCTGAGCACCTGCTTTACCCCTGCAGGACCCAGGTCTGGTCCCACCACCCAGTTTGCAGAAGGTGTCACCGCCCCCTTGGGCTGCAGCCTCCGGAACCCGGTCGGTGCCCGACCGTGAGATCCCCAAGCAGCCGCTGTACTCCCTACCCAGCCCCTGAGCCTTGCCCCGTGCCTGGATGTGCCCGCACCAGCTCTATGGAGAGCCCGGTGCCAGGGGAGGCCAGGAGGGGAGGAAGGGGCAGAGCAGAGCTGCTCCTTGCACGCACACTTCCTCCCAGCCTCCTGGACCGGAGGAGGAGGAAGGAGTAAAACTCCACCTTTTCCCCCTTTTCAAAGGGAAAGGGCAGCGGTGTTCAGCGCAGGTCCCGACTCTGGCTGGTAGAGTACGGTGCCTTTCTCCATGCTCTCCTGCCCTTCCCCAGCAGGGATCTGTCCTTGCCTGCAGCTGGGCTTCCAGCCCTGCTTTGGGGAGCTCAGACCCCCCTGCTATGGGAGTCCCCAGGATGGGACATCCCCATGCAGCAGGGATGGGTGGGACGCTCTGCCCTGGAGCCCGCATCGGACCTGGGGCAGGACCGCCGGGGCACAGGACACTTGTCCTGGCTCCTTCCCTCTGCCAGCTCTGCTCAGTGCTAGGCCTGGTGCCCCTTGGGGGGGTTTCCCTGCATGAAGGGACATGCCCCAAAACTGGGGTGACCTCCGTACCGCTGCGTGGGGCAGGAGAACAGGGTTGCCAGCTCCCAGGCACCCAAAGCAGTGGTGGCTCAGCCACGGGAAACATCCTGAGCCCCTTCCTCTGATCCCAAGACATGCAGGGCATCACCTGAGACCGGGACAGAGCCTTGCCTTGGGAACGTCCCCACACTGGGAACATCCCTGCCTTGCATCTCCCTAGGAGCTGCTTTGCTCTGCCTGCTGCTGCCCACCCTCCCATAGCGAGGAAGGCACTGGTGATGTTCCATGCCACCCGGCACGGGCTACCAGCCCCATGGGGCAGATGCCCACCAGCCTGGGTTCTCCATGGTTCATCGGGGGCGATGGTGCTTCTGGAACGTCCTCAGCCGTGAGAGACACTGAGCCCATGGCCACCCTCAGCCAGGGCATCGCCCTCTGTGGGAGCAGGCGTGGGGGACATGGTGTGGGCCAGGCAGCGCGGGGCAGGTGGAGACCCTCTGTCCTGCCCTGGCCTCGCGGATGAGCCGGGCACAGGATTCCTCCCAGCAGCAGGACCTGTGGCAGAGCCCAGAACAGGCTCAGGGCTGTTTTGTTCAAATACCTCTTGGGTTTTGTGTTGGGTTGGGTTGGTTGGTTGTTTTTTTTTGGTTTTGTTTTTTTTTTTTTTTGGATGTACATAAAAGTCTTTGTTGGTCTCCTCCCGTGGTGCTGGATTGGGTTTCCCGCTGGCACTGGCCAGCTCAGCAGAGGGAGAGCGTGCCAGGTTCAGCTCTTCTCCCTGGGGCTGGGCACAGGGGGGCACGAGGAGGCCGGCTGCTCGTCCCCTGCCGAGCACAGAAGCATTTAGTGGGACATCCCGGAGCAAAGACCACCCAACCCCCTGCTGTCCCCGGCACCCGGAGCAGGAGAGACTCTGTTTCTTCTGGCCCCTTTACCTTGGGGACCCCCCTGGTCCTGCAGCTCCCAGGTGCTGTGAGGCCCCGCGTGGGTGCCCAAAGGACGCTGCTGCCGGTGCACCACCCCACAGCGGCGCTGCCTGCGCCCCGGCGTTGACTCAGCCGTGGTGGGGGTTGCGCCACGCCGGCGCGGATGCAATGCTGCCGGGCTGGTGCTGGTGGATGAGCAGGGCCTTATCTGGGGAGGGGTGATACCAGGTCCCACCCTGCTGCGGGGCAGCGCCCGCCATGGGGTGAGCACCAAAGGATTGGCAGCTCTTTTCGAGCCTGGCCAGGCGCTGGTGGGACGCTGGGGAACAAGGGATGTGTGGGGTGATGTGACACCGCAGCCAGGATGAGAGCAGTGGGTCCTGGTCCAGCGTGGGGTTTTGGGGATGGTACCCAGCTTGAGCCGAGCTGCTCCACAGGGATGCTTCGTCTCCCCACAGCCGCCTCCCTGCCTGCGGGACGTATCCTGACTGTCCTGCAAGTGCAATCACCTCTTCCAGGGCTTGAACCCGGTCCCTGTGCCCACCAGGCATGTGGCACTTTGGGCTGGGGTGCCTGTGTGGGCACCTGCACCCCGTGGCTTTGGAGCATCACCCCTGGAGGCAAGGCTGCTCAGAGGGGAAGGGATGGGGCAGGAGGGTCTTTTCCTGGATCAGGCAGGGTTGGATGGGCAGGAGGGGATCTCCTCCTGACCCCATCCCTTGGAGGCTGTTTGAGCAGGGTGGTTCGGGGCAGAAATCTTGCGCTGGGCTCAGGCCAGCCCTGACCAGCTTCTCCAGAGACGTTCAAAGGCCCCAAATGCTGTTTGTTATTCACATTCACATTCCTCGCGCGCAGCCCTGCAGCAGCTTTGTTCCCAGGGAGCAGCAGGAGACCGGCATCCACGCTGAGGGAAAACACCGGCCGGCACGTAGCCGGACGCTAATCCCTCATCCGCTGGGCTGGATATGGCCCCAAGCTGTGGGAGTGGGACTGATGCAGGGGCCTGAGTCCAGCTTCACGGCTGGGAATGGGGAGCAGGAGCAGGGGGTGAAGGGTGCCCAAAGCGTGGTTGAGAGCGCCGTCGGGTTTTTTCGGCTGTTACTAGGCTGAGGAGCCGCTGCTGAATGTGCTGCTTTGGTTTTGGCCCCGTGGATTTCGTGGTCGTCTTTAGATCCTCCTGCGGCCACGCCAGGCACGGCTCCGCTTCGGCAGGTTTGTTTGCTCTGGGCTGGGAGGGGAGCGGCGTTGTGCAACCGCCACGGCTGGGTGCGGTGCTGGGAGACGGGATGGGTGCTGCCAGGGTGGGGATGGACACCTCCCCCCCCACCCCCCATCCCCAGGAGCATCCCTAGGGACATCCCCGGGGATATAGGGTGCTGCCAGCAGTCGGGCTGGGGGATGCCGCAGGGTGCTGGTGAAGGGTGCACCTTGCAGGCGGCGAAGCAGAGAGCCGTGTCCCCAACTGGTGCCCCAGCCCTGAGCTGGCACTGCGGGTGCTTCTGACTCATCCGGGGGCAGAGCTGTGCGAGAGAGGATGAACCGGTTCAGGCCTGGGCCCATCTGGTTTCTCCTCCGAGGCTCCGCTGCCTCATCCCTTCCTGCTGCTCAGCCTCCCGTCCTGCCCACCCTTCTCCGCAACGGCGTGAGTCAGAGGGCAGCCGGCCGCTGGCCGCATCCCCAGCACTGCTGGCCACCAAGCCGCACGGGGCTGCTGCCGAGGGGAGGGCAGCAGGATGCATCCCCTTTCGACCCAGACCGTGCCTCTGAGCTGAAAATATTCCCGAGGGATTTTGGAGTAGTGCTGGAGCCAGGCTGCAATCCCTGTCCTGCCAGGTCCCCTGGTGCTGTGCCCTGGTGCAGCCTCCCTGCTCAGTTTGTTCCAGATAAGCTCAGTCTAAATCCCCATAGCGCCCTGGAGCAGGAACGCCCTGGGCTGGTTTTGGGTGGGTTTGTGTGGAGAGTGCATTTGGGTGCAGGAGTTAAGGGGGGAAACTGTCCCTGGTCTTTGCTCGCCCCCCTCTCCCCCGCCCCCGCTCCGGTTTGTTTTTCCCTGTTTTGGTCTCTTCTGGTCTGTATGAGAGGGGAAAATAGGAAGCGCTACCAGGTCAGCCCCTGGGTTTTGCTGGTATCAGGAAGAAACCCTTCTTTAGCCCCTTTTCTGCCACTGCGTCCCCCTGGGAGGGGAGCTGGTGCCTGACCCCCCCCCCAGCCCCAGCATCGCCCTGGGAGCCTGCGCTGGAAACCCCCTCCCGGGGGATGCTCAGCCGAGCTGAGTCAGGCCCATGTGAAGGAGTTTGTGTTTCTGGGTGGAAATGAACTCGAATTCAAATTCCCAAACCCTTAAACTGCCGGCTGGGGCTTAACCCTTCGGGTGCACCCATCGGTGCTGGGCGATGCTCGCCCAGTTCCCTGCGGGGAGTGCAGGGTGCCCCGTCGGCAGTGGCACCTCTTGCACTGTCCCTTCTGCTGGCCGTCGCCGCGTTGCTGCCGGTCAGCCTGCCCAGAGCCATCCCATGTCCTGTCATCCTGCCTTTCCTAAAATCTTGTAGGGACGAGGCCAGCACCGCCGTGGGGCAAGCTGGCAGGCAGGGCAGGTGGCACAGCAGCGGGGCTCTGTGCGCGGCGGGGACAGCCTGTGTCCATGGACCCTTCCCAGCTCAGCAGCTGCAGGGGTTGCTCGGGGCTCGTAGGGTGCTGCTGGTTTGGGGTCTGGCTCAGCACCCCGTCCCCGGTGTGCTGGGCAACGCATCCGCAGCGTGCTGTGCACGCCGTCCATGTGTGCACCTTGTCCTCGCCGTGCTGTGCGTCCCGTTCCTGCCATGCCATGCACCCCATCCCCGGCATGCTGTGCACCTTTGGCGGGGCAAGCCCAGACACACAATGCCAGGATTTGGGACACGCAGCAAGCAAATCCCCTGGGCGTGTTTAGACCAGGCAGCGGCACAGGATTGCTGGAGCAGCTCCGCTGCGAGGGACGACCCGAGCACCGTTCGCTCAGCCAGTGGCATCAACCTGCCTGCAGTGGCCTTGTCCCCAGTTTCCCCTGCTGGTAGAACGACCCTCATCGTCCTCCCGGGATGCTGGGAAGAGCCAGAGCAGACTAAGACTGGACATGAAGGGCAGGGTGGAGGCATGGGGTCAGCGTGGGAAAGTCAGTGCTTGGGTGACAACTGCGGTGCTGCCCGTCCTCCCTGGCTCCCCTCCGGCCAGCCCGGCGCAGGCAGGATGCCGGCGGCTCCGCTACCTCCCTTGCACATCAGGCATGGGAACTGCCAGCCGGGTGGCCGCTCCCCGGGCACGCTGGGGACAGCCGGGGATGCCGCAGGGCTGTCCCGGTGAGCAGTGCCCCACCGCCTGGCACCAGCACCCCTGCCTGAGCCTGGTGGCCGGGCAAGGAGGGGACCTTTTGGTTTTGCTGCCTTTATCTGGGTGGAAATCAGCTTCTGTTCATTTTTGCCTCCCTGAGGTGGGAGATGACCGGGCTGGTGGCATTGTGTGCCAGCCTGTGGATGTCCCTGACAGCGTCACCCGTTCTGGGGCTGCTGGGAGCCTGCGCTTCCCCCAGCAACCCAGCCCTGCTCACTAATCATTTACTGGCTAAATTAGTGATTAACTCCTTCCCTGGCAGCCTTGGCAAGTCTGGCCGGGCCAGCACACACTGCTTACAGGTCCTCTGCCAGTGGGATGTCCTATGGGCCATTGCCACCACGGCACGGGCCATCGCCACCATGGCAGAGGGACCTTCACCGCGGTGTGGACACCCAGCAAAGGGACACGATGGCACGGCGCCCTGGGTGTCCGCTCCTCCGTTGCTCTGCAGACGCATCCCTGGGCCATCACCCCCTTTTGCGGAGCCGGCAGCGAGGGGACGGGGGAGGCAGGGGGAGCTGAGTCAGGCTGTCCCGCGGGGGCCGGGGAAATGAGCCAGGCGAGGTTTCGTCAGGAGTGCGGGGGCCACGGCTGAGCCGGCCGCGGGGCTCTGCCTCAATGAGCTCTTTTGTCCTTTTTCTTCTTATTTTTTTCTACACAAGGGGGGAAAATTCCCTGCCTCCGGTGAGGCATCCCTGCGGCATCCCACAAGGACTTGGGCACCCTGCTCCCGAGCTGCTGCTCCTTCTCCCACTCATCTCAGCTACATCAGCCCGGAGCGGGGGGGTGCTCCTGGGGAAGGTTGGGATTTCAAAGGCACTTGCACCCCCCCCCCGAATATATTTAAGTAGCAGCAGAGGGATGACATGGTCTCTGGAGGGTGCGTCTGGCCCAAGAGACGTGGGGCTTTGGGCTTGCAAAACGGGATGTGGGCTGACGGGAGGTTGCGGATGACTCTTCCTGCTCCGGATTTGTCAGACGGTGGCCTCCAGCCTCCCTGGGGTGGGGGTAGGGGTGCGTGTGTGTGTGCGCACACGGGTGTGCGTGGGCATGGGTGGGTGTGCGTGTTTGTGCCCGTGTGTGCATGGATGCGCATGGGTGTGCGCACGGGTGTGCGTGTTTGCGCGTGGATGTCTGCGTGTTTGTGCCTGGGGCTGCGTGTGTGTGTGCATGGGTGTGCGTGGACACGTGTGCTGCTTGGGGCATGAGCAGCTCAGCCGCAGAGCACCCGGTGTCCGCTGGTCCCTGCATCGCTCCGTGGGGCGCGTTTGGGAGAGCCCCGTTCCCTGGGTGCAGCCGGGGTGTTCCCCCTTGGCCATGCATGCTTGTGGTGATGCCATCCCGCTCAGGGCATGGGGACCCGCTCCCTGTCCCTCGGGGGGGTGACGAGCGTGGTGGCCGTGCCCCAGGGGGACAGCCAGGCCAAGCCAGGGGAAACCAGGGAGCAGGAGGCAGCTCTGTGTCCCCAAAGTAGGGCTTCCAGGACCTTGGTCTGGCTACTGCCAGGGGGTGGAGGCTGTTTTGGGTGCAGAGGAGCCGTGCACCCTCCCCTACCTTTTCCCCTTAAGCTTTAACCCTTTGCTGCCCACCCAAGATCCTGGCAAGTCGGGCAAGGACATCCCCAACCTCAGCTTGTTGGGTATCTTTGAAGGGGCATGGGGGGATGCTCATGGGAAGAGCATCTTTGCCGAGCATCCCCGATGGAGCCTGCGTGGCAGCGCGTAGCTCAGCCCGGTGCTGGGGGAGGCTGAGCTGGTCCCCAGCCCCAGGGAGCCACCCGGGCTGAGCCATGTCCCTGTCCCTCCTGGGCTCTGGCCCACCTGGGACGTGCTGTGGTGCTGCAGCAGCCCTGATCCTGCTGCAGATACCTCCGTAGGTCATGGATGTGTTGAGAGGATGGCGAGCGAGAAAGGCACCGCTGTTGGGTGGGGGCCCAGCAAACTTTGCAGCAAAACCTGTGCAGGATCTGACCGCCCTGCTGCCAGATCTGCTGACTCTGCCGGCCACGGCCGGGGCTATTTAAAGCATCACTCTCATTTTCACATGATTTTGAGGGTAATGAGGAAAACGAGCTCTGGCCACGCACTCATGCTGGCAGGGCTCTCTGCAAGCCAGGGGCTGCCAGGACGGAGCCCTGATCTCCCCACCACGGTGAAACGAACCACAGGCAGCAAATACAGGCAGCTGGAGGGAAGGATAGGATCAAGCTGTCCATGCCTTTCTCCAGGCGATAAGGTCTCTGGGCTAGACCTGGAGCTTGTGGCTCGTTTTTTCTCTTTGGCTTTGCTCTAAGGGGTGCCGGGGCTGGGGCTGGCCCCGGTCATACGGAAGATCAGGATAAGAGCTGGCTTCTGCCTTGGCATGTGCATGTGTGGGGCTGCTGCTGGTGCTGGAGATGCTTCCAAGGGCAGGACACAGCCAGTCCAGGCTGCTGGACCAGCTTGGGTAGCTTTTGGAGTCCTTCTGAGGGCAAGATCCACCTCCTGCCCTGTTTCAAAGTGCCTAAAACTGGACCAGGGCTGCTCTGGCCGGGCCGTGACCTCTCAATAGGTGAGGGCTGCACATGCCTTTGGGGGTACAACCCGCATTGCCAGCGGCACCGCCTGCTTTGGGGCTATTGCCTTCCCAACCCACCCATGCCCTTGTGCTGGCACTGCTTTGGGTTCGGTGACACGGCTGCGGTGGCACGACTGGTCGGGGGGTGGGCAGGAGCAGGAGCCACCCGGCTGGTTTCACCCAGACGTGCCTCGGGCTCCATGATCCTGGGGCGTCACCCGGGACAAGGGCAAACCTGTGCTGCCTGTTTTGTCCCCCTGCCAGGGTGTCTTCCCGGGAGCTGCTTGCCCTGCCGTGCCCGTGGTGGTGGTGCTGGCTGAGTGGGTGTTGGGGGGGAAGTTGTGTGGGTCCCTGGGGACCTGGCAGGGAGGGCTGGAGCTGATGTGGCATAGCCGGACCCTGCGAGATGCCCAGCAGTGTCTGAACTCTCTTCCTTGCTCCCTGCATCCCGCCCAGCCCCGTGTCCAGCCTGGCCTCGGGAGTTTGCCCAGTGGCTGGGATGCCCAGAGCCTTTTCTCTGCCCTTCCCGTGCAAAGCCGGCTGCTGCGGATCCCCTTTATCTCTGCCTGCAGCCGCCACGTGTGGCTTAGTCATGGGGACGGCTGGGGAGGGACGGAGGGGAACCCAGAGGCTGAGGAACAGATGAAGTCTCTGATGGGAGGTGCCAGCGCTGGGGCTCCTGCTGAGCCAGGCATTGGTGGGTGCCATTGGCACCCCTCTGCGACCACAAAGCTGGTGGCTTCTCCCCGTGCTTGCCAGGAACCAAAGGGACGTGCCGGAGCCTGCACCGGCCCGGCAACCCTGCCTGCTCAGGGACCTCTGCATGTCTCAGTGTGATGGGGACCAGGGTGGTGACACCCGAAGCAGCGGGAGGGTGTGGGTGCCAGGAGCTCAGCGGTCCCAGAGCAAACACCAGGCTTGGAAAAGCACTGTCTGTAGGTGGCTGGGGACACCCGGCACCACCCTGCGAGGTCCCCAGCTTGCGAAAGCGCTTTGCCGTGGGTGTCTGAGCCCACACCCAGGACAGGGCGGTGGCTGGGTGGGAGCCAGCCCAGTCCCATCCCTCCCTCGCCCTGCCATGACCAGGGGGGAGCTCAGACAAGGGACCAGAAGGAGACAAGGGACGCAGCTCCCTGGACTGCCACCTGTCCCCAAACCCCTCCAGCTGGACAGGCAGCCAAAGTGGCTCGTAGAGGGACGGTCACTCCTGGGTGGCCTCGGTTGTGCAGCTGAGGGGGGGGAGGATGCTCTCAGTAGCCCCCAGCACTGCCGAGAGGTTTTGTTCAGCCTGGTGAAGGAGCCTGTGGGTGGCTTAGTGGGTTCCCATGTGGGACACGTGAGCCCCACAAAGGGGGTGTGAGGGGGTCGAGGTACCCACTGGCATCATCAACGTGGGCTTCCCACCCTCTGCTCTCAAGCCAAGCCCAGCTGTACCACCGCTAGCGATCTAGGTCTTGCTGAATCCAATGTCACCTCCTCACCAGGATGCTGGCCACCTCCTCCCAACCCCGGTGGGTCCCTGCCCCTCTTGCTGCCCTGGGGCTGAGCGTGGTGGCTGGTGGGGCAGCCAGGGCCAGTGGGCTGGGAGCATTAGCGGCCCCTCAGCATCTCCTCTGCACCCCGGAGGGGCTTGCTGAGCTGGGGGAGATTTAGTCACCTTGGATATTCAACTGCAAATCTTTTGTTCCAATGTTTGCAAGTAATCGACTTTTGCTTTTCCGTTTACTTAAAACCTCCTAATCGGCCCCGCCGTTAATCAGGGAAGAATGAGTGACTAAGCCGTCTCGCCTGCCCGGGGACCAGGGGCTCTTTTTTTCCCATGAACTGAAAGGAAATGAAACCTCAAAATGTCCTTTTAAATCTCAGCTGCCAGCATCGCTGCCCAGAGCCCCGGCCAAAATCATACAGTTGTGTAGACGGGAGTTGCAACAGAGGTGCGGCGCGGACGCAAGCCCAGCGTGACTGCGAGCTCTTTCTTTTCCAGGAGAAAATGCCAAAATCGGGGGTGAGGAATTTCTCTGCTGAGACGAGCAGGCGTCTCGTTCTTTGCCGCTAAAAAAGGTTGCTTAAATTTAAAGGGATTTTCAGCCCTGGCATGGCGAGACGCTGGCCCGCGGGGTTTGCTCCCGTCGCAGTGCTGGCAGTGCCAGCATCTCCTCGGGGACGGGTTTATCTGCCCCCAGCCGCCGTTCTCGGGCAGCGTTTTCCTCTGGAGCGGCTCATCCCACAGGGATTTGCAGCACCCTGGAGCACGCTGCTCCTTCATGCCGGCTTGGCTGCGGGGCGGCTGCTGCTGCTGGAGATTTTGGCTCCCGCTGAGCTGTGCTGGGGCTGGCGCGAGGGTCTGTTTTGTCTGGGTTCATGCCCCCAGCATCGTGCTGGCTCCTGCACTGGGGATGCATAGCCAGCATCCTTTCGCCCCGCGCCCATCGCCAGGGCTCTGGCAGAGGCTGCGCCCTCGGAAATAGTTGGAGGCGACTCAAATTCTTTCCTTTTCACAGGCTCTGGGGCAAAGTTGAGAGCGAAATTCAAAGTAAAGGCCCCGTGTGCCAAAGGCAGCTCTGGGGAAGTTGTCTCCCTGGATGTGTGACGCTGTGCGATGGGGTTTTTCGGTGTAGGAGCCCCAACGTGGGGTCTGGAGCTGGGGAGGGGAGGGGAGAGGGCAGGGTGCTGCGTGGGGCAGGGTGCACGTGGGGCAGGGGTGCTGGTGATGGGGTGATGACCCCACTCCCCAGCTGTGGCTGCTGCCCCAGGAGGAGCAAAGGGTTCCCGTGGCTGCCACCTTGGGGCTGGGAAAGCACCGTCCCTGCTGCTGGGGGGTGGATTTGCAGTGGCCCCTCCACGCATCGAGGGGTGGGGGGCTGCCGGGGAAGGGTTCTGCCTGCGGGATGAAGCGGGACGTCCTCTGGTGTGGGGTGCAGGGGGGCACCCAGCATACGAGGCTCTCCCAGCACCTTGAGGTCACCCCAGTCTGAAGGCAGGGGTCCTGCTGGGGGTCCCTGCCTGGCATGGGGGGCGGAGGTGACACGGGGAGCGTGGTGGGGGCCAGGCTGTCTTTTCCCCTTGGAATCTCCCTGCTGCATGCATGGCCCTGAGCATCGCTGGCTGCGGAGCCTGGAGCCACCCAGCCCCTCAATAGGATGGTCCTTATGGGGACACAGAGGGGTCGGGGGGAGTGTGAGTGATGCTTTGGGCTGAGGGAGGGGGTTTGCCCCCCCGGTCTCAGCTAGCCAAGGCGGTCGGAGGGGGCTGCGGGAAGCCGTCACCATTGCCGGAATTGACTTAATGTCAGGAATTTCCTGCCGGGGAGAGGAATCCATGGCATTAATGTGAAAAGCCAAAAAAAGATGGTGCTGACCCCAAATTAGTCCCTGTGCTGGACAGGGAGGGCAGAGGGCAGCAGGCTCAGCCATAGCCCCTGCACTGGAGCCTGCTCTGGCGGGTGGGAGGAGGGTGACGGGAGGTGGTGGGAGGGGGACGNCGGGGGGTGTTGGGAGGGTGACGGGAGGTGTTGGTTGGGTGGGGAGAGCGGGGGGAGGTGTCCGAGTGGGGTGCCGGGGCCCATGCCTAACGTGGCTTTGCTCTCCTGTTGCAGAGAAGACGGGGAAGGTGCTGGGGGAGTTTTGCCGGTGCTACAAGGAGCAGTATGGCGTAGCGCTCTTCAACAGCGTCCGCTATGAGATCGAAGGCAATGGAGGGCCACAGGCCCAGCTGCTTCATCGCAAGGTAAGAGCCCGGCTCCACGTGAGCAGCGCCATCCCCATGCCCAGCGAGCACGGACCGGTGTCCTCCCAAAAGCTCAGACATGTTCCCTCTCCTTGTTCCACCCTGCCGGGGAGGGGATGTAGCCCACATGCCACTGGTCCATCCTATCCCCATGGCATTGTGCACCGTCCGTGCAGCACATGGGGCTCCCTGGGATGGTTTTCTTTCTCAACCCATGCAACGAGCACACCCAGCAAACAGGGGCAAGGCTGGCGTTCGGCTGCAGCCCCCGTGGATGAGCGTGTTTGATACCAGGGCTTGCAGGAGCTCCCAGGAACCCCTTGTGCCCAGGGAAGCCCCAAGCGGGGCATGCCGGGCTGTTGTCCTCCGGCTTCTGGGTGCGAGCGATGCTCCAGCCCAGGCCAATGTCTGGGGAGGGGTAGGAAACCCCTGGCAGGCGTCCCTGACCCCATGGGGGAAGAGGAGATGTCTCCAAGTCAATCTCCAGCAGCCACCTTTCTCCTGCCTGGCAAAAGGACTCCAGCGATTCCCCCCAGGGGGCTCATTGCCTGTGGCTCTGGCACCCAGGGATGGATCCTGCCCTCCTCTCCTGCTTCCAAAGGCAGATGCACGCCAGCCGGGGCTTCTCGCCGTCAAGACAGGGTTTGGGGTTCCTCCATCGCTGGATTGGTGGAGCTGCTGTCCTGGGGGTGCTCCTTGAAAGCAGGGGAGATGTGATTGCACATGGGGACAGGCTTCTGCTTTTGTCTAGGACTTAAAGGGGTGATTTTTTAAGAAATCTAGAAATTGCATCCGTGAGATAAGACTCAAGCCCTAGGTGCCCACAGCGATTGTCTCTCTGGCCCACCCACGAAGGTGACACCTTGCCCAGGCACCTGGACATGCCCCATCTCCTCTGGAAGGTACCTGGGTGCTGGGTGTGTTGAGCAAAATAAAGGCGTGGAGGTTCCTGGGCAGGAGCTGGGCGCCCGGTGTCCTCAGCAAAGCATCCCTTGGGTTCCTCACAATTTGGCAGATGCTTTCAGCCTCCCCGGGGGGGTACCTCCCTCCCAAGGTTGGTTGCTTCATTAAAAAGCTCCAGCAAGCAGCCCAGGAATGTCTGAGGAACGGCGGCGAGGCGGGGAGGTCAGGGACGCCGTGCAAGTCTTTTAAAACACCAGTGTATAAATAGGACATTCCTCTTGTGCGATGTCCTGTCTGCTGCCCATCCTCTGCCAGGGTCCCAGAAGTGCCACTGGGATGTACTGGGCCTCCAAACACCGTGGGGATCTGTGTGTCTGTGGGGTGGCTCTGCAAGGAGCTGAGGAGAGCACCTCCTCCAACTGGGCTTTGTGCTCCCCAAATATGCCCAAAAAGTCAAGAAGCTGCAGGGTAGCGTTCTCCCTGTCCTCAGGCAGGTCTTGCTGGGATCTGGTGTTTGTTGTTTTGGTTTTTTTTTTTAATTTTATTTATTTTGTACTTTTTGGTTTTTTGCCATCTCTGTGGGAATGTGGTGCTCAGAGGCAATACTGGGGGCTGGTGGCCCTCCTGGGTGGAGGGACACAGCTGGGCTGGGGTCTGAAGTGTGGCTTGGTCTCCTGAAATGCCAGCAAGAAGCAGCAGCGATGAGAACAAGGAATAAATGTTTCTGCCTTTGACCTCTCCAGCAGCCCAGGTGTCCCCAGCCAGCAGTGGGGACAATGCACGTCATGGCCTTGGTCCGACAGCCTCACACGCCCCCGAAAACCAGTCCCCGAGCATCCTCTCTTCTCATAACAGCCCCTCCTGCCTCTCCCGGCTGAGCCCCAAAGCTGCTGTATCCAGACCTTGATCTCACTCCCCATCGCTCCCCGTCCCCGTGGCAGGGATGCAGGCAGCTCCCCGGCCCCCTCCCTGCCCAGCCTAGCAATTTGGCACATACCTGCCTGTCCCAAATATTTACTGGGGTTGGGTGGTGCTGCCCCTGGGCGAGGAAGGTGTGCGAGGAGGAGATGGCTGTGCCGGAGCTCCCAGGATGTTGGTGGCCATGAGCAGCCGTTCCCTGTCTGAGGATTCCCTGGACCCATGTCAGAGCTCAGCCTGGCTTTTATGTCATTAGCAGCCAGTCCATACGGCTTCGTCTGCCTTGGGCAGCGCTTTCAAAGCTAGTTTGTAAGGGCTGATTCTGCTTGGATGAGCCACCCCGGTGAGATGGTGATGGGGACTCCCAGAGCTGGCACCACCTTTCTGTCCCCGTCCCTGCTGGTGGCCTTGGGGTTCGGGCTTTCATCCCTCCCGCTGTCTGGGATGGCAGGGCTTGCTTCGTGCTTTCTTCTCCCCCTTCCAAGGGCTTTGGAAAGCAGGAAGGAGCAGTGAGGTGCTGTCAGCCTGTGGGCCGAGCCAAGCTGCTCTCAGACCTCCCTACCACCCAAGGGGTGGGGGGTCAGGGAGTGGTGGGGGGCTCGGGGAAGGCAATGGGGTTCCTGTGAACCAGGAGATGGACAGAGCAGGGAGAGGAGAGGGAAAGGTCCTGGTGCTGGGTGCATGGTGGGACCCAAGCCCTGGCTGGTCCCTCCTGACGGCCACCATGGTGGATGGTGGGTGGCCATGCCGGGAGAGGCGGCTGCCGCATGCTCCCGCCCTCACGAGAGCTCTCGGCTCTTGTTTATGTTCCTGGGATCATAAAAATTCTTGGGACAAATTCTTGGCTCGCTCAGCCAGCCTGTGTTTGGGATGGCGTAAAAGCTGCCGGCGTGTGGGCCAGAAGGTGCAGGAGAGCTGGTGAGGAGGCGCTCTGGGACGCGGAGTGTCCTCAGCCTGTTCCTGTTGCTGGTCCTTCATGAAGTCCAGAGCATTTAAGCATTGTCTGATGCTGAGCTCTACAGGGTGACTTCTTGCTTTTCCTCTTCCATGTCCCATCTGGAGACTGTGTAAAGGTTCCTGCCATCTGCAGCTTGCCTCTGACCCACACCCTGGCAGGACCTTCTGGTTGATGGCCACTACCGAGCAGTACCACGCATGCTCCCGCCTGCCCCAAGCCAGGGAAATCTCAGTAGTTGAGGTTGGGAAGAGCTACTGGAGTGCTCTGCTCCAACCTGCCGCTCAGCCAAGTGAGCTCAAGTCACTCAGCTGAGCTTGGCACATCTCCCAGGAAGGAGATGCCAGGGACAGAGGTGTGAGCACCACCATGGTGAACACCACCACGTGTGACTTTGCTGCCATAGAAGCAGCCCTTCTGAGGTTTTCTAGGGCCCGCCATGTGGTACCCTTCAAGGTTGTCACCCAGACGCACCTATTCAGGCACCAAAATTTGCAATGCTATAGGAGATAATCCAGTGGTGAACTTGGAGACCCTCAGCATAGCCCTAGTGCAGAAAACCCCACCCAAACCAGCATGAACAGACCTTGCTGAGCTCCCCATGCCAGGCTGCAGCTGCGGGATGGAGGGGTACCCAGCTACTTCCCTCCCTGCCCACCCAATGCCACCCACTGCACGTCTCCTTCCCACAGGTCCCGTTGGAGGACCACGTCATCTACTCGGGTAACCTCTTCCAGTACATCGAGGAGAACAAGAAGTGGAGGAACCGCTTCTGCGTGGTCCCACACAACTACGGCTTGGTCCTCTATGAGAACAAACTGGTGAGGAGCATCACCCTTTCGCCCATCTCCGGTGGGCACAGCTTCAAAGGGGGACACCCCATCGCTGCGGTGGCATGGCCGTGCTCCCCGTCATCCATGACCATCTTTTTCTGCTCAGGCCTATGAGCGGGACCTGTCGCCCCGAGTACTGGTCAACAGCGCTGGCTACAAGATCCTCACCTCCGTGGACCAGTACCTGGAGCTGGTGAACAACAGCCTGCCTGGTGAGTGGTCCTGGTAGCTGCAGGCAAGGAGGGATGCTCGGGGTCCCCTGCACCCCGATGCTGCTGAGCATCCCTTGGGACCTTTGGCAAGGAGTGGTTTTGGGGTGTGGGCATCCCAAGGGACCTTCTGGAAGGTGTAGTTTCAGGGTGTGGGGCTGTAGGGAAGGAGAACAGCCCCGTTTCCCCTGTGGGGTGTAGGATGCAGTGTGTGGTATCTGCTGCTCGGGTCCTGCTGCAGCCACCGGGGAAGGAAGGAAAATGTGTCTGCGGCTCCGTGAGAGCTGCCCCAAGCTGCTGCCACCTCCCTTTTCTGAGAGTGCTGGGCAAAGGCAGAAGCTCCCGCTCCTCCATCCAGACCCCCAGGAGGACCAACCATCACACTGCTCACTCTCCTCCCGCCCCGGGAGGCCAGGGCAGCCCCCGGGGAGTGGGGCAGGAGCTGCTGAGACAGCTCACGTAGGGCAGCAAGCCCTTTGCTGGTTCAGGGCACAGGCACGATGGCAGCAGGGTCAGGCCAGCGGCTCTGGGGAGCGTTTTACACTGGGAATAATGATTTTTTTTTTTTTTTCCCCCCAATTTTTACTTCTGATTTCCTTTTTGGAAGGACAGGGTCTCTTTGCACTTTTTTTTTCCCCTGTGTGTTTGGTAGAACTCACAAAGGCGCCCCTCCTGCACCCCCAGCTCTGACTGCTGGGGAAGGTGGACACCCCTGACGCTGCAGCATCCCCATCCCTGTGCTCCCCACTCACCTCCTCAAAACATCCTTCCCCCCTCTGCAGGTGTGACGCCCAAATCGGGGCACACCCCCATCCTGAAGTGCCCCACGGATTTCCCCCTCATCCTCTGGCACCCTTATGCCCGGCACTATTACTTCTGCGTCATGACGGGCAAGGAGCAGGAGAAGTGGCGGGCGGTTTTCCAGGACTGCGTACGGCACTGCAACAACGGTGAGGGATGCTGCAGGGGGCACACGGGGGCTCCGGGGTGGGGAGAGCATCGTCCTCCTGCTCCAGAGAGGCTGTTGAGGACCCTGCGGTGGTTGGGATGGGTTTTGGGCCAAAGGGGATGATTTGAGGGTTAAGGGGAGGAATTGGCTGGGAGCTGTTGGGCATCGTTGAGCATCTCATCCTCTTCCTGGGTGGGAGCGCGAGGGATCCAGCCGCCCGGTGGCATCCCTGTGCCCGGCTTCATCCTGCTGCCTATGAGGAACGTGATGCCTGCACCAGGGCAGGCAGCATTTGCAGGAGCTGGCGCACAGAGTTTGGCTCAAGAGACACCCTGATGCCTATTTTCCACCCTGAGGTAGAAAATATTCAGTAATTAAGGTCATCAAAACTCCAAGCTCCGCTGTCCTGCTCCTACCGGCACCGCCCGGGCTCGGCGAGCGAGGGCAGCTGGGGCTGCGGGCAGAGGGGTGCAGGGCTGCGAGGGGCCGGAGGCAGGACCTGCCTCCCACGTCAGCGATCCTCTGGCAGGAAAACACGATTTTCCTGCTTGGCCGTGGCCTGTGTGCTCCTGGGCTGAGACCCAGGTCCCAGCGGTGCCTTGGATGGTGAGAAGTTTCCTGGCGAAGGAGGTGCCAGTGCTGAAACCTGCTCAAAATCAAGTCTTTTAGTGAGCAAAGAGTGATGCTGCTGATTTTTTAAGTACTTCTTTCACTCCTGGGAGCTCCATGCAGCCCTGATTTTGCTGGAGCTGCTGTTTAGGGAGTGGAGGTTGAATCTGGAGCCTGGCTTTCAGGGGGGGTTTCCATCCTCCCACGTTAGATTAAATCTTCTGAAAGCTTTGCTCTTTCCCTTCCTTTTGGTGCTCCTCGCTGCAAAACACATCCAGGCGCTCCTGATGAGCTGAGGGTGTCCGAGCGTGTCCCCGCAGCCCACCCGGGGTCTGCGCTCCTCTGGGTGGGGGCTGGGTGCAGTGATGCCATCCCCCCTGGGATGCTGCTGGAGCATCATCGCTGGGCGCAGTTCTGCACCCCGGGACCCCCTGTGCTTGCCAGGGCACTGCGAGCAAAACCAGCTCCTAATAAAAGAGGAACCAACCTCTCGTACCGACAAAGAGCCAATGTATTAATTTATTGATCTTTAATTTCCCTTCCCGGCTGCCGGGTGCTGCTGCAGGAGAGAGGAGAGGTGTGAGCCCCTCCGCCATCCCTGCTGCCAGCCAGGGTTGTGCCATTAAATCCTCTCCTCCCTCTCCTCTTCCTCCTCCTCCTCCGAATGTGAGGAATACAAACTCACAGGGGTGGGCAGTGGCCCAGGGAAGGCTCAGTGCTGGGGGAGGGGGGGTGTCCTGCATTTCCACAGCCTGGATGAGATGGTTCTTCCCTCCCAAGTGCCATTTCTGCCTTCACGGCTCCTGCGAGGTCCGAGATTCTGTTTCAAATTCCGTGAAAGCTCTTTTGTTGTTGTCGAGCAATTAATCTTCCCTCCCCCCCCCCCCCAAACGAGAGGCTCTGTTTCTGCCTCCGGTTGTGATTAGTGTGGGAATTTTCACCTCCCCTTTTAAGACTGTATTTTTGTAACACCAGCTCTTCCGTAAGGACTGGGAACGTGTAAAATCTTTCCTCACGCAGGGCAGGTGTCCAGCCTGGTTTCCCCAGAGCCTGGGTGCCCTTGGCTGCTCCAAGAATGTCCCTTGCCCTGTATGGTGGCATGCGGGGCTGGAGCAGTGCCCACCCCGCTGGCTCTTGCCCCTTGTTGCGGGCAGGCTGCCCTGTTCAGCTGTGTTTTGGGCAAGGAACGTCTTTAAACTCACATTTCTTCTTCAGCACCGTTCCCTCAGCGAGAGGAGATTATCCTGTGCTGTGAGCAGGGTGGACTTTGAAAAAGTCAAGGTGTAGCATCGCTCTCCAGCACCAGATATTCCCATCCTGCGTTACACCATCACCGTTCCAGGATAGGGTCCAGGCTTGGGTGGTTGCTTCCCATCCCTGACAAGGCGAGCTCAGATCAGTGCTTAATTAGCCACATATTAATGAAGCAAACTCATTAAACTTGCCCTGTGAGGTGTCATGGTGGCTTCTTGCAACCAGCCCTGTCTGCTTGTCCCTGGGCAGGGTGCAGGGCTGGGGACGGGACCCCGCAGCCAGACCCCACTGCCCCAGCTGGGCTCAGCCGGGGATGAGTGACCCTGGTGGGGCAGATCCAGGTGGCTTCTCAGGGGACGAATCTTGCCCCCGCATGCTTTGGAGGATGAGGTTTGGCCCTAGCGGCTCTGGCTGGAGCCTGTACCAGGTTGTCCCACCCGGGAGGGGATGCTGAGCTGCAAGGAGCCGTGGATGGAGAAGCACCGGCCCCTGAAAGCTCAGCCCTGCTCTGGCTCCCGCTCCCACCGAGCACTGAGAAAGGGGCAGACTTCACTTTCTCAGCATTTTTTTCCCCTGTATATTAAGCCGCCCCTTAGGAAAAGCTGCTCAGGCTTGGAGTTAAATGTAATCATCTTAGAAAAATCCGCGCGTTGGAAAAGATCTGCTCACTATCCCGGGCTGTCCCTCCTGGGAAGGGAGAAACCACCCCTGCTTGCATCTCTCCAGGACGCCGGCTTGCTGGGCGGTCCAGGGACGCGCTGTGGCCCTCTGCTGTCCTCGCTGCAGGGATGCTCTCTGGGAGCAGGGTGGCTCTGCCAGGGGTCCCTTTGCCATGGGGTACAGCCACCACCAGCCACCTTGGGCTCGGTCCCATCCCACCTGCCAGAGGTCTGGGCGTGGGGAGGGGAGAGTCGGGGTGCTGGGGGGGGGGTTCACTCCCAGGGGTGTTTCTCTCCAGCTGGCAGGCGCCTCCACAGCCAGACCCTGGAGAGGCTGGGACAAAGAAGGGACGTGTGTGGGACATGTGCCAACAGGCTGCCAGACTGTCCTTCCTGTCCACTGCCCCCATCTCCTCCTCCTCCTGGCACGTGGCTGTGGGCTCCCAGCACCCTGTCCCTCCTCTTGATTGGGTGGGGGTGATGTCCAAGCCCCCTTTGTGCCAGTGGCCCAGCGAGCCATGCTGCAGTGACATCTCGGGGGGTAGCCCAACTGGCCACCACCCACGGAGCTGGCTCGGGGTCGGGGCCCTGACTCAGCCCTGATGTTTCTTGGCCACTTTCCTCTTCCTCCCGAGCTGTGCCTCTCCCTGCAGGGGTGGACTTTCCTCCAGCCCCTCCAGCTGCCTCGTCCTGCGGTGCTGGTGGACTCGCCGGCCCCCACGCACTGTCAGGGGTCACTGAGCCCCCCCATCCTGCTGAGCCCCTGCTCCTGCCATGCTCATAGGGTCCCCAAGTCCCCATGCACCATTTGGGCTTGCTGCCCCCCTGCTCCTGCTGTGACATTTGGGCTCGCTGAGTCCTGGGGTCCCCATGCACCATCGGGGGGTCACTGAGCCCCCTCATCCTGCTGAGCCCCTGCTCCTGGGTGCCTCTCTGCCCGTTGTCTGGCTCTGGAGGGGATGAATCTGTGGACACAGTGGGAGTCCCTCAGCCACTGGTGCGTCTGGGAGGCCGTTGCCCCCCTGCCCAGTTAGAGACAGGGGCTTGGGATAGGATCCCCCAGTCCCGGTGACAGCCCCGGCTTCCTTGCGTGGGTCCGAGGGTGTGGGGGGATGCAAGGGACCCCCTGCAAAGATGGGCTGGGGTGCTGCAAACTGCCTCTTGCTCTCCGTGTCGGGCTGCTCACTTGTTCCCCCCCCCCATCCCCTCCCCAGGGATCTCCGAGGATTCCAAAGTGGAGGCTCCAGCCTTCACGGATGCCGTCCGCATGTACCGCCAGTCGAAGGAGCAGTACGGCACCTGGGACATGCTGTGCGGCAATGAAACCCAGGTGAGGACCTGTACCCCTCCCCAGGGCTGGGGTGGAGGGCTGGGGGCTGAGCAGGGTCCCCAAAGCCTCCTGCCTCTGCAGGTCCTGAGCAACCTGGTGATGGAGGAGCTGCTCCCCGAGCTGAGGAACACCATCGGCCCCCGGCTGAAGGGCAAGGCTCAGGAGCGCCAGCGGACCTGGATCCAGGTATGGGGCTGGGGCTGCTGGGGAAGGGGGGGCATCGTCGCCTGTCCCTGCCTGCACTGCCTCTGCTTTTGGGGCCGTGCTGCCGCCTCCTTTCCCCGCCGGGCTCGGTGCCCACCAGTTTTCCTGCCTGGCAGAGCCAGCGTCGCCCCCCTCTCCCGGCCCCCACCAAAGAAGTCCTCCTTATTCTCCACTGTGGCTTTTTAAAGCTCCTTGTTGTGCCCCTGCGAGCAGCCCTGCCCGTCCCTGCCTGCGCCGCCGCATCCCTGGGGCGAGGGAAGCAAACAGGAGGAAGCCCAGCCCTGGAGCGAAGCCCGTCCTGGCTATATTTAGCGAGCCATTTTTAGAGCAGCGCAGGCTAAATTCAGCCCCAACCCTTGTGAAAGACTGAAGGCTCTTCAAAACTGCCTGTTAAAACCCTAAAAGCTGATAGATAATTACCACCAGGCTCATAATGCGCCACCGGAGCAGCCTGAAAACGCACAAACGCTGCTTTTTCACTAGCTGCGGTCATAGCTGCAAAGCGGGGAAGCCCAAGGGAGATGGTGAGGGAGGAGCTCTGCCTTCCGCTGGCCCTAAAATCACGGCGTTTGGCTGCAAAGTGAGCGTGAAGCCTGAGTGAGCGGCTCCATCCCGCTCATGGGGTTGGCTCCTGAGACCCCAGGCAGGCTGAGCCGGGCAGGGCACAGCTTTCAAAGAGGGTCAGGGGCTCTCCTGCCCAGACCGCCAGCATCCCTGGACCACCGGTGTCCCCAGACCTGCAGCATCTCCAGACCTGCGCCGTCCCTGCACCACCAACATCCCCAAACTTGCAGCATCCCCAGATGTACAGCGTCCCCGGATCTGCATGGGGCAGGTTGGCCAATGGAGGCAGTGCTCGGCTCTGTGCCCCTTCAAAGGAGCTTCTGCACCATGGGAGCTTCATCTCACCCAGCTGTGGGGGTCCCTGGTGTGGAAAACCTACTGCCAGGCTGCGAGGAGGGGTCTGGTCAGGGCACGGGTGAAGGCTCAGCAGGTCCTGCAGGCATCTGGTGCTGGAGGCAATGGTTAGCAGGGGTAGCAGGAGGCATGGGGGGCACCTGACCACCCCATCTCTCTCTCACCAGATCTCGGATGCCGTCTATAGGATGGTCTATGAGCAGACCAAAGCCCAGTACGATGCAGCAATGGCCAAGTGCGAACAGGAGCGGCCCCAGATGGAGAGCACCATCCGCACAGACATGGACCAGATCATCACTTCGAAAGAGCACTTGGCCAGCAAGATCCGAGGTACAGCCCTTGCGGGGAGATGTGGGGACATTGGATGTGTGTGGCTGTGTCCGTGACGAGCTCCTGGTGTGGCAGCAGCACTGTTTCACCAAGGTGTGGCTGGGGTGCAGCATGGCTCCTGCCAGCATGGCCTGGAACCCTTGGGGAGGTACCAGCAGCCGCAGTGGCCAGGATGCATGTTCTCATTGGCATTGTCCCAGGAGGTGGGGGACAAGGTGGGCAGTGTCATCCCCCCAAGCAAGGCAATGGGGCAGGAATGGGTTCAATACAGAAGGAGAGCCCCCTGCAAGAACCCTCCTTTAAGTCTGGGAGACCTCTCCTGGAAGGGCTTGGGGAGAGGGGCAGGTCCCCCTTCCTAGGGTGGGTTTAGGACCTGATTTGCAGAGCTGGAAGGGCAAAGGAGGAGCCTCGCCATGCTTGCCCTCATTCTCTGCCCAGCATTCGTCCTTCCCAAAGCGGAGATCTGCGTCCGTAACCACGTCCAGCCCTACATCTCCTCCATTCTGGAAGCCCTGATGACCCCCACGAGCCAGGGCTTTGCCGAGGTGCGGGAGGTGTTCTTCAAGGAGGTTACTGACATGAACATGAACGTCGTCAATGAAGGTGGCCTGGAGAAGCTGGTAGAGGTGAGACCTGGCAATGCTCCTTCCTGGCCAGTGGGCTTGGGGCTGGCAGGGCCAGTCCTGCTGCCATCCTCAGTGTGGACAGTGCTGGGGGACCCCAGGCTGAGAAAATACATGGGCATGAAG
>VYXH01002599.1:55102-88535 GCA_013397275.1 Burhinus bistriatus
CCCCCCGAGAGCCCCAGCAGTGAAGGGTGCTGTGAAAACCAGGGGTGCAGCACAAAGCCAGATGAGATTTGGGGGTTTTGGACCAGAGAAATGGGGGTGCCATAGGTAAAGCCCCCTGCCCTCGGGACTCACCCGTATCCGCCTGGGGCCAAGCAGCCCAGGGATAGCGGGATGGTTAGAGGGAAGGGAAACGCTGCTGGGAACAATAAAAATAAAGCGTTAAGTAACAGCGCTTCCCTTCCTGCCCCTGCCTGAGCAGGGGGATGCTGCTTTGTAGCACGGTCTTGCTGTAGCACCCGGTGGTGACTGAAGCCCCTCTGACCCCTGCACGAGTTGCAGACCCAAACCAGGGGCAGGACTTGGGGATGGTGTTGGTGGGGGGTGGTGTGTGTTTTGCGTTCGTCACCCCTTTTCAGTCCCTGATGCCTGGCTGGGCTGGCGGCACTGGGGCTGGCAGCAGCGGAGGGCAGGAGCCTGCGGTGGCTTTGCCCTGCGGAGAACAGGCACCGACCTGCCCGTGGCACTGCCAGGGCTCTCCGGGGCTGCTGCTCCCCAGGGGAGGAAAAGGGCCACAAGCATTTGTGTGCTTGACCGAGGCAAAGAAAAGCCCCTTTCCTTGCCCTTCTCCCAAGCTGGCAGTATTTTTGCTTACTGTTTTTTTTTTTTGTTGGTNCAGGGGCAGCAGGGAGAGCTCCTCCGTGGTGAACTGGAAGATGGTGTCGGTGATGGAGGACTCGTTGTCCAGCTGAAATGAGCACAGGGGGCAGCTGAACGGCACCGAAACCCTCGGCTGCTGGACCTGAAGGACCCTCTTGGAGCACCTGCTGTCCCCTTCACTGCTCCGGTGGCTCCGTGATTCACCCAACAACCCCGTGGGGAGCCAGGTCTCCAGCCCTGCATGGCTTCTCCAGGGAGGTGGCCTCCCCCATGTCCCCCCGACCTCCCCGCCCCATCCCCTGCCACATCCCAGCCCGCTCCCCAAGACCAGGGCAGCTGCCTGGGCCCAGGGAAAGGATGCTCTCCATCCCCATCCCGCCATGTGAAGCCTCATCCCCCAGCTCTATCCCAAACCCCGAGGGTGCAAACACATGCCAAGGGGCTCTGCAGATGTCGGGGGGCTCTTCCAGGCAGAGAAAAGGGTCTGGCCACGGGCCAGGCTTACCACGCAGCCTTGCAGGCTGGCTGCATAGCTCTGCTCCCGGGAGTCGGCCAGGAAGCGGATTTCCTTCTCCAGCTGGGGCTGGCCCTGCTCCGGAGCCGGTCTGCAGGAGTAGGAGACCTTCTGGGTGGCCAGATGGCTGTGCAGGCGGAGGAAGCGGAGCTGCACCGGGCTGGCCCCCGTGTACTCCAGCTGCGGGGGGCAACGAGAGAGAAAACCGGGTAGCGGAGGCTGCTTGGAGGGGTTTGTGCTCCCCCCAGTCGAAAACTGGTCAGGATTCAGCCCTCTGCTAAAGCACTGGTTTGGATTTTCTTGCAGAGGGAGGTGTCATGTCCCACCATGCGCAGACAGTGGAACCCTGTGCCCAGGCATCGCCCCACCATGGTGGGACAGGCATTAGGAGACCCCCGACCCCATGAGATGGGTTTTGTGGTCCCTCGGCTGTCCCAGCTGGGCACTCACCAGGAAGCCCCCAGGCAGGGTGCTGAACCACTCAAAAGTGTCCTCGGAGGTGTAGGCACTCAGCCAAGCCTTGATGGGGATCTGTGGGGAGCAGTGACCATGTCATGCTGTCCCAGCAGGGGACAGTGGCACCGCCAGCACAAGGAGCCAGCTATACCAACCCATGCGTGTGACCTGTCCCTGCAGCCTGGTCACCCACCATGACCAGGATCCTCACCTCAAACTTCTCTAACAGCTCCCTGCGATGGCTGCGGTCACCGTGGCAAGGGACCGGCCAACACCGTGCCTTTCCATCCTCACCCACCCTGAGATGTAACACGGAGCTGAAGCTGCCCTATGAAAGCCATCCCATACCTGGTTGTGGACGGGGGCTATGCAGGTCTCACCCCCTGCTGTGAAGTTGCAGAAGGCCACCAGTGCGTCCCGGGGGCTGCCCTGGTTGGGGTCGATGTAGTATTGCCCTGGAGGGAGGCAAAGGGGAGCTCCTGGCACACGAGTTTTGGCACAGGGAAGGACGCCACACGCAGTGCCATCCCAGCTCAGCTCATGGCACATCCCTGGCTGACAACCTCCATCCTCCTGGGATGCAGCCTGGCTGCCATCCCGTTGCTCCAGGGATACCCATGAAACCCAGCTGAGTTCAGCCCCCAAATCCTCATCCCTTCTGAATTGCAAAGAGCTGCCCATCCCCCCGNCGGGTCCAACGCGGGGGGACCCCATGTGCACCCCAGTACCGTCGGGCAGGTTGGGGTGAGCCAGCAGCAGCTCCTTGCAGGTGGCCGCCGGGTTGGTTTTGGTGCCGTTGGGATGCTCGACAAGGGCTTGCAGCTCCTGGCTCAGGGTGTCCAGCAGAGCCCAGACCGCGGTGTAATTCAGGTGGTTGGAGGGATAAATTAGGTGCTAGAAGAAAAAGAAGGGGATATAACCAAGCTGATATTAGCCCCCCTCCCCTCTCTTATTTTGGCCAGGTGCTCAGGGAGGGGATGGGACATGCAGGGGACAAGAACAAGTGTGGTAGGAGAGAGATTAACCATATCTACTTGCTCTTTGTGCAAGGACCTCGGTCCTTGAGCACAGAGGACTTCGGGAGCAGTGGGACATGGGACATTGCCATCAGCCCTTCCCCCCAGGGTGGCACCCACCGAAGCGGGGATGGAAACCCCTCTCCCCCACGCAGCATCGCCTCTCCAAGGCACTCACCCGCAGCTCCTCCCTGGACAGCATCAGTGCGGGTCCGCTGGGACCAGGGGGGCCGGCGAGACCCTGGGTGACAATGACAATGCCGGTGATGCTGGCTGCTGCCCACGAGTCCCCCGCCAGGCTTACAGCTCATCCAATGGCGCCAGCAGCCGGCCATCCCCATGGCATGGCATGGCAGGACCTCACTGCCAAATTTGGGGGAGGCAAGGGACCCCAATTTTGGCACGAGGGACATTAGCGGCTCCGCTTACCGGCAGGCCCGGTGTGCCCCTGGGTCCCGGCAGCCCTGGGAAGCCTTTCAGCCCCTGCCAAAGGACGAGGTAGAGGAGGGAAGAAAAGCAAGGTGGCGAGATGCTGCTAGGCTGAGCAGCACCTCAGGGTGCCCCACGGGGTCACCCTGCACCCCAGGGAGAGAGCAGGAGGGGAGGGTGCCCCATGGCAGGGCTGAGCCCGGCTCTCGGCACTCCCCCCTACTTACTTTGGGTCCGGACAAGCCCTGGAAGAGAAGGACAAGATCCAGCTAAGAGGGAGGCAGGTGGGATTGAAGCCCCTTCCCAGCATAACCCCTGCGGGACCCAAGAGCGAACCCCAAACCTGCCGGGAGGGCAAAGGACTCACCGGTGTCCCAGGGATGCCAGGGTGTCCCTGCGGGCCGGGCGGGCCAGTGTCACCCTGCAAAGACACCAGAGGAGGTCAGGGCACTGCATAGGGCATCCCCCAGCCCCGTGTCCTTCTATAACCCAGCCCCTTCCCCCGGTGGATTTTGCACAGAAAAATGAGGAATTCACCCCAAATACTCATCTCGGTTCCTGCTGTCCCCCTCCAGCCTGCCCTTACCTGCTGTCCCTTGGGTCCTGGCCTCCCAGGGATGCCGTGGGGTCCTGGCTTGCCCTAGGAGATGGGTCAGGGTGTCACACAGAGTGACAGGGGACCAAGGAGAGAGAGGAAAAGAGCAAAACCCTTCACGCACCTTGAAACCATCATCCCCTTGCTGGCCCATCTCGCCCATGCTGCCCTTCTCGCCCTAGGAGAGAGTCAGGGAGAGCTTTGGTGGGACAGAGGAGGGTAGAACCCCCTGGGACACCTGCCCGGGCAGGGGGCTCTGTCCCAGAGGGTGGGCGCTGGCAACTTTGCTCTAGTTACTCCACCAGTGGTATTTCATCAGGTAAGCAACAGAGGTTTTGCTTGCTGCCTGACCCTGGCAGGAGGTACCTGCCTGGGGACATTTCCCCAGGCCAAACATCTCCTGGCCTCCAGCAAGCAGCTGGAAATGGGAAATTCCCAGTTATGACTGGCTGTAAAATTTCTGGGGGGGGAAAAAAAAAAACCCAACAAAAAAAACCAAAAAAAAACCCCCAAACCAACCAAACCACCCTTTTGATTTGGTAAAATTAACTGTACCCATATTGCTGGGGAAGGAGGCGGCATGATGGAGCATCTGCCTCCCCTGCTCAGCTGCGAAGGCAAAACTGAAAGTATTTTACCCCAGACTAAAATAACGTTGAAGAAAACCTCGGAAGTTCCCAGGAAACACTTTGAGAAAATAAAGAAAATTTCTTGTGTGCTGAAATCTGGTGGAGCAGGGGAAGAAACCCCAGCACAGCAGCTGCCTGCAGCCTCCCCTCCGCCTGCTCTCCCAGGCTCTAGCCTTGCTGAACGCCCTGGACTTTAGCTTCTGCCATTGCACATTTAGCTCACAATAAATTTAAAGCTTTATTTATTACCGGGGTTTCGTTTTCCTGAAGGCTGCGAGCAACTGCCTGCCGCCAGGGACTGCTTGTCACTCTTATTTACAGCCTTGCGGCTGACAGATGGGACCGTGAGGATGTGCTTGGCTTCTCGGGCCAAGGTTGGATCCATCGGCTCATCAGTAACGGCACAGAGGAGGTACGTGCCCATGCTGCGTCAGCATCGACGCTGAGAGCAGGGGATTAAAAGACTGCACACGCTGCTGCTTGCAAATCCAGGAGGATGGAGAGGCTGGAAAAGGACCTGTCTTTGGAGAAAGTCTAAAGGTCCCATCTCCCAGCACCTGGGGACATGGTGGTCAACCCCCAAAGAAGGACACTGCAGCAATCAGGGTTCAAGAAGAGGGGAGTAAGTGACGGCATCCAGCAAATTAAATGCTAACCTGTGCCCGGAGTCCCCGCTGTGCCCGGGGCTCGTGTGCCCGGTACATGCCACCTACCTTGTGTCCTTTCGGTCCGGGGTCTCCTTTCATGCCCTTCAGCCCTGGGATGCCCTAGGAGAAAAACGATGCGGCACCGCATCACCCTGTAGTGGAGCTGCTCCTGTCGGCTCCCTGGTAAGGACGGACCTCACGACAACCAAGGTTGCCACCAGGATTCTGAGAATTTCAGGCAGTTTTAGAAACTCTGAGTTGTTTCTCATCAAATCTTTGATTTTTGCTTTCGGGAGGATCCCTCAACAAACCCCATTAAAAACGCAGTTCAGGTCCCTTGGCTGGTTGCAGAACATTCCGTCTTTCTTTTATGACGTTTCCAAAGCTGGGATTTTTATTTTAAATAGAGAAAAAACGATTTCCAGTAATTCAAAGAAAATATTTGAGCAGGTTTTTTGCCCAATGCTGGCTGCTGCAGTGCAGCCAGTCCCTCCAGCCATGGCAGCTCTCTGGGAACGTGGGCACGGTCCTCTACAAGCACTCAGCACTGCCAGGCATCAGACACTTAACTGGAAGGGAAGAATTTGGCCTCTAGAACAACATATGGGAAATTACGTGATTAGCCTGACTGCACGCACACTGCTGGATGCTAATTTGGGAGGAGAAAGCAAGACGAGATAGATGAACGACGGATGGATGAAACACCTAGAAACTTCACTTGTTTTAAGTGAGTCTCTGCTTTGGCTGTCTGCAGAGCTGGGTTGCACAGCGGCACCCACCGGGTCAAACAGGGAGCAGCCGGCACCCCAAAACCTCCAAGCTAATACTCACATAGGGTCCTTGGGGGCCTTGGGGTCCTTCCAGCCCCTCGTCACCTGGGTAGCCCTGAAACGCAAAAGCGAGAGACCCTGGCTGGTGGGCACAGCAGTGCGGCGTGAGAGCAAGGCGGGAGCGATGCCCCGGTGCCTCTTACAGGGAGAGCAGCCCACGGGGGCTGGGGGGTGGGAGATCCCCCTCTTGGGCTGAAAGGGACTGGGGACACAGAGCTCTCCAGCTATGTGACGCCCCCATATTGACCCATCCTTTTCTAAGCCAGGGCAGGCGGGAACACCCCCTGGCTCAGGAGCACCCCTGAGCTGACAGGGTGCCAAAGCAGCACCTTGCTCCGCCCGGGCAAAGCCAACCTACCTTGGGTCCCCGGGGACCTCTCGGGGGCCGGTGGCCTGCCTTGCCTCGCTTGCCCTGGGAACAACAGATTAAAGACTCACGAGCAATTCCAGCCTGTTAAAGGCCCTAAACCGGTCACCCCGTGTCCCCCTCACTGCCCCCCCCCCCAGGGATGCTGCGTCCCCAGCAAACCGGAGCCCCTCTGCAAGACCTCCTTGGGCTCCAAGCATCAGCCCCATGCCTCCCGCCACCCTCCATGGGGACAGTAGTGCCATTTACCCGTCTGCCAGCTTCTCCGGGCACCCCTTCTTCTCCTTCATGCCCCACATCACCCTGGGAGAAGATGATTTGGGAGATGTGGGTCACCAGCAGCCCGGCCACATCCCAGACTAGGACTGGGGAAAAGGGGCTGCTGCCTGCATGGAGATGGGGACAGAGCTCACCAGTTGCTGTAGGACCCTGGTATGGACACCAAGGCCATGGTGCAGAGCTGGCCAGTGAAGGGGAGGTCCCCTGTCCCTCCCAGGGACACCCAAGCCAGGATGGAGGCAGCCCTGTGACGCTGGGGGGGAGCTGTGCTGGGGACACCTGCCAGCCCCTCACCCAAAAACCAGCCAAGGCAGCCCAGGGGCATCTACGGGGTCTGTGTGTGCCAGGCACCAACGCTGCCTTTACAGCGGGGAGAAATGCCTGCCCCCCCCACCCTGGGGGTGATTCCCCCTGGTTTCTCTCCATGGACCACAATGGGGTTGACCAGCTCAGGCTTGGCTGTCCCACGGCTGGTGGCCGGTCCCCCCCTTGGTGCCATCCACAGAAGAGGATTTTGGAGGTACCTTTTCTCCTTTGTGACCTTTCCGCCCTTTAGGACCGGCTTGTCCTGGAGACCCCTAAAATCCCAAAGGAGGAGGAAACCCCTCTGTAAGGATGCTGCACCAGGGATGTCCCCTCCCGGCCTCCCTCCCCGCTCTCGCCATGACATGCACAGGAGGATGCTCTAAGCTGACATCTCCATTTGAGGTTTTCACCCCTCTCTGAAGCAGGCTGGGCAGAGCAGGGCTGCAGGGATGTTTCAGCAGGAGATGCTGCAGCCAGGAGATCCCAGCATCCCACTGCCTGCGCCAGGGAGAGCCAGTATGACTCCATCTCACTCCTCACCATTTGCCCTGGTTTTCCTGGCTTGCCTTGCTCCCCTTTCACACCCGCCAGGCCCTAGGGAGGAAAACAAAACCCAACTCCAAAAAATAAGCTCCAGGGTTATTCACCCAAATCCCAGGCAGGCTGTCAGAGTGGCACAGACCTGGGCTGCGAGAAAAGCCGGAGGCAGAGAAGTGGGGTAGCAGAGGAGCCC
This sequence comes from Burhinus bistriatus, assembly GCA_013397275.1. NCBI lineage: Eukaryota > Metazoa > Chordata > Aves > Charadriiformes > Burhinidae > Burhinus > Burhinus bistriatus. The sequence continues at coordinate 62,561 of VYXH01002599.1, forward strand.
ACTCACCTCGGTACCGCTCAGCCCCGTAGCTCCAGCTTCACCCGGTGGCCCGAGAAGACCCTGAGTTATAATTTGGGGACAAAACATGAGGCTGACATCAGCTCCGGGTTATTTGGGGGAAGGCAGGAGGGCGAGTACAAAGCCAGCTGCCTTGGCCCAGGGTCCAGACTGGGGTTGTTCCCCACAGGGACCTCTGGTGCCAGAGCGGGCCACCCTGCGGGGATGTCCCCTGCCTGTCCCCTTGGTACAGAGGGAGAGGAGTTACCTGCCGGCCCATCTCCCCCTTGGCGCCTGCCGCTCCTCTGGCTCCTTCGTGCCCGGTGTAGCCCCGCAGCCCAGGGATGCCCGCCGGTCCTCGGGCACCCGCTGCGCCCTGCAGTGCACACAGATGGGGGCACTGGTTACACCCCAGCCCAACCCCATCTGGGGCAGGGGCCGAGCAGCCACCCCTCGAGGGGCTTCAACTACCCCAAGCGGCGGCTCTCGCTGTCGGCTTTGCAAATCCACCCAGAGTTTATTCTGCATCCTGACCTCTCCCAGCAAAGGCAAGCGATGGAGTTAAGGACATGTCTTGCCCAGGCAGAGTGGCACTGCAACATGGGAAAACTGGGATGCAAATGGGATTTATCCTGCAGCTGAGTGCAGGGCATCAATAATACATCTGTGTCTCTGTGCATGTCAGGGCCATGACCATAAAATGCATCTCAGGGCAGCGCAAACGCTCCTGAGCACAGGATGGTTCCCGGAGCCCTCTGACCTTACGGACACCTGCGGATTTGCTCTGCAAAAGCAGAAAAGGGGGAAGCCAAATGCCCTGGACCTGCTTCAGGCGGACTCCAACAGCCCAGCATTAATTGAAGAACTGCTGCGGTACTTTTGCATGGTTTTTAATAGCTGTATTAAAGTACCTTTACGGAGCTTTGGCTCGAGGGAAACCAAGGAAACGATGACTCAGTTGCAAAGCCATTGCAGGGCAGGACCCGTGAGACACAGCCCGGCATTCAGGCTGGCCGAGCTCACTTTGCGGCCACCCCCCGGGTGACACACAGCCCCAGCCCCAGGCTCTGCTGCTCCATCACAAGGTGCCACCAAACCTCTTTCCCAGGAAAGTTTTGCAGGGGCAGGGTCGGTACTCACCACCGGACCGGGCTTGCCACCATCTCCCTTGACTCCATCATCTCCAGCGAGTCCCTGTGATGATGTTGGGGATTTAGACTAAGACCACCACCACCACCATGTGCTTCACGCTCAGGTCCTCTGCAGGTATTTTAAGTATCCTCTCCCTCGTACCACATTCAGCCGGCCAAGGCACATGCCCAGACAGCACCCAGGCACCGTGTGGGAGTGAACATGACGCGATAGCAGGAACGGATCTTCCACAAAGGATCCCTAGGTGCCAGACTGAAACGGTCTGATTTTTGGGGTGGGGGCATGTAATTACCTCCTGGGAGTCAGTGCCAAGATGTGAGGCATTAAAAACCCCTCCTCACGCCTGAGCTCCCTGGCCTGGGCAGTTAAGGGGCAATAAATCCTTTGGCTTTGGTTTGTATTGGAAATGGTGAAGCACTGGGGAAGCCTTTGGCAGTTCCCAGCTCTACAAGATCCCAGGCATCAGTACCTCTAATCCTGCAGCACCAGTAGGTCCGTCCATGCCTTGTGGCCCTGGATCTCCCTGAGGAAGAAGGGGAAACAGCTCTGTCCCCAGCAAACCCCCTCCTTGCCTTGTTGACTTTGGATCTCAGGCAAGAAGGCAGGGATTGTCCCATGGCAGGTCCCCCAAGTCACCAGCCTGCCGATATCTGACCCAGCTCCTCCACCACAGCCAGCCCCACCACATCCCCCAGCAGCCAGAGACAGAAAGCAGAGCTTGGGAAAAGACCAGAAAAGGGCATTTCACCCAGAGATGAAGTGTTGGAGCCATCACTCCGCCATACCTTCACTCCCTCGGGACCGTCAAGCCCAGGAGGACCTCGGAGACCCGTTCCACCCTGTTCAGGGCACAGGCAAAGGAGCCCCATTGATTCAACCCTGCCCAGTGCTCCCAGTCATAGCCACATCCCCCCACCAGGTCCACGATCAGCCAAAACGGGAGGAGGGACATGAGCTGACTTACAAACCATCCTCTGGCTCCGGCAGGTCCTGCAGCTCCGGTGACACCGACCTGGCCCTGGGACACAGAGGGAGACGTGCTCAGCAGGGTCCCAGCCCAGCCAGCAGGCTGGAGTCTGGCCGGGGGCAGCATTAACCCGGACTGCCCAGCAAGTCCAAACTCTCCTTTTGTCCCAAACAAGACCCAATTTTGGAGTCATGCCCATAAGACACAAAACTCCCTAATTATGAAGATTTGCCAATTCTGAGTATCTTCTGCAGCTTCTGGAGCCCAAGGTTTCCTGCTGGGGGGGAGCCCCCCCTCCTCGGCACCCAGCACCCAACTGTCAGCCTGCGAGGACGCTGGGAGCCCAGTGGGCTGTGGCAACCCCTCTCTGTACTTGCCAGCAAACCTTCTTGGCCCTTCTCTCCTTTACAGCCTTTTTCTCCAATTTCCCCCGTAGCAGCTCCTGGGCCAGGCACTCCAGGAAGGCCTCTGGGGCCAGCGTCACCCTGCTCAGGGATGGAGACACAGTTGTCACCATGAAGAAGGAAAAGGAATAGCAATTAAATGAGCTTCTGCATGGAGACAACGTATTTCACCCTCTCACTGGGTGCTGTAGACAGAAGGTCACCCTAGGGAGCTCAGGAGAGGTGCTGATGCCAGGTCTGAGCCCTGCATCTCCAGTGGTCCTCAGCCATGGGGACTCCTCCATCCTGCTTCTGACCCCACCATGACAAATAGGGCAACAGAGGCTGAGCAGGATATGGGTGCCCCGAGGCGCTGCAAGGAGGGACAGAGTTAGAGGCACTCCTCACCTTCTGTCCCTGCGGTCCTGGCTTGCCTGGGTCTCCGGCATCACCAGCGTCACCCTGCCCAGAGGGGAAATATTGGCATCAGATGCTGCTCCCCATCCCCATCCCAGGGTGGGTTAAAAGCTGAGCTCTGACTTCCATGGGTTTCTCCACCCTCTTCTGGATGGGATTTTGGTGCTGGGTAAGAGATGGCCCTGCAGCATCGCCTGCACCAGGACATCACCCCCAGCTGTCACCTGTGCTACCCCAAAAGCGAGCAAGGGCAAAATGCTGAGCACAGCCAGGGGACCCCACAGACTGTCAGCCCCCTCCTTCCACAGGGGCACCTCAGTCTGTTTGCGGCAAAGCTGTAGCATGGGCAGTTGTCCAGAACTGGTGCACTGGGTGGCATGCCTTTCCCAGATGCTGGCGGGCAGCCGTGACCACCGTGGTGTCAGCCAGCACACGTACCTCCTTTCCTTGCTCCCCAGGCCTCCCCGGTGGCCCCTCATGCCCATCGTCCCCTGGTTCCCCGGGGTCCCCTCTGATGCCTGGAGCTCCACAGGTTCCTGCCTCTCCCTGGACAGGACAAAGACGACCAGGATTATTCTTGGCTGACTTTTCCAGCTGACCCTTGCTCTGCCCTCCATCACTTCTTCACCATACAGCAGCCCCAGTTTTCCTTGTACCACGTATCCGAGCTTTGAGGGGACCTGGACCCCCCTACCATGCCCAGCAACGTAAATCCCCAGGCATGAAATCCACCCCCAGCATGCTCAAACACCTCTACGTGGATTTAGGTGCCCGCCTGCGGCAGTGGGGCCAGGCAATCCCAATGCTGCCAGCGATATCACGCCCAGCACCCAGCGGGAACCGACCTGCTCGCCTTTGGGCCCCGGCTGACCCTCTGCTCCTGGCAGTCCCGGTGGTCCCTGGGGAGGAAACACACAGCCCAGCCCTAGCACAGCTCATTTACCCCGCATTGCACAAAGCCTTTGGCTCAGCTAACGCAGACACAGCTTTAATTTTCGTGTTTAGTTGAGGATCAGCAACCTCCTGCCTTCCTTTCCCATCCCCGGAGAAGACAGGCTGGAGCAGCCCCAGCCCAGGGAAGGACAGGGTGCCCCAGCTGACGTACCTGCTCGCCATCCAGCCCGCTGATGCCACCTTCCCCGGGATCTCCCACATCACCCTGCCAGAGGACGCACAGACATTAGGACAAGACAGCTGTGGTGGTCCTCCACGCAGGTCCTCTGCATGCCTCGCTGCCCTGGCCCCTGCAGGAGGGCTTGAAAGGCTCTTTTCCCACGTCACACCAGGCATGTAAATCCCCATCCCAGTGGACAAACTGGCAGGAGCGCTTACACCTACAACCCAGGGTGGGAAAATCCCACTTTGGGTAAAAGCAGGGTGAGCCCAAGGCTCTGCCTGCCTGGGTAGCTCAAGACTCACCTTCTCTGTCCTTACCTTCTCTCCTTTCATCCCCGAGGGCCCTTCAGGCCCATTTGGACCTTCTCGGCCCTGAAAACAAACCGCCCATATCAGCAGCAAGGCATTACACTGACTCAGGAGGCCTTTGCAGCTCCCGAGGGGGGGTCTGGGATGTCCCAGCGCACCATGTCCCCCACAGGCAGAGAAACCACTGGCAACTTCTCAAGCCCCTTGCACCAGCTTCCTTTTCCTTCCCTTCCTGCAGGTGCTTTTTGGAGCTCTCTAAAAGTGTTGAACCGGCAAAATATTGCACCCTGCCCTACCAACTGAGGCAGGAGGTTGTGTTGGGCATTGACGGAAGGAGCCACATATCTGCACTCACCGGGTACCCAGGTGGGCCAGCAGCACCAGCTGCTCCAGGAGCCCCCGTTTCTCCTGCCAAGCCAGACTTTCCGGGGATGCCATCCAGCCCCCGTGCACCAGGAACACCCTGCAAGGCCAAAAGGCCACTTAGGCACCTCAAAACGCAGCACAGAGTGCAAGCCTAGGGAGGGCAATGCTAGCGGGAGCCCCATGCCTGAAGCAGTTGGGCCACCATGGGGTCTGCAAGGTACCACCTGCATGTGGTGGGTACCAGTGCCTCATCACTGTGGGTGCAGGAAGGCACTGCTGTCTCCGTACCCAACTTGTCACCACCCAGCTACCCACGCAGGGTTTAGGTCATTCTCTGCCCCACAACCAGCCCAGAGATGAAGCTGCCTCCAGTGTGGGCACCTATCTGTCATCCCATCGGACATCACCCAACTTCAGCCAACAGAGCATCTCTGCAAGCTACAGCTCTCCCACTTACAGGCAGCCCTGGAAGCCCTCGAGGACCTGGGTCTCCTGCTCTGCCCTGAAACAAGAAGGATGCTCAGCAGTGTGGTCGTGGCCAGAAGGCACAGGGGACCCCGAGCACGGTGAGGCTTTGCTTGGACAATCCCTGCCTGCCTGGGCCACCTCAATGATGTCTATGAAGGACCAAGACAAAACCTAGCCAGCAACAAGCGGGACCAGGGTCCTGCTGGCTCCTGCAAAGGGGTCTGAGATCCATGCTGCTAATGCTATAGGTAGCACAAGGTATATATTGTATATTGTAGATCCATGGGGGACTGCGGCAGAGGGAGCGGAGCAAGCCAGGCACACGGGGAGCATGGTGAGCCCTACCTGGGAGCCGGCAGCGCCTCGTGGACCAGGGGGACCTGGCAGGGCCTGGGGGAGGAGAAAGCCGTCACAGCCCCATGTCGCAGCTCCCACTGCTTCTCTCTCCCCAGTTTAGCTCCTTGATGCCAGTGGCAAAGATTTCCCATTTTTCCATGCCCAGCCCAGCAAAGGCCACTTGCTCAGTACTTCTCGGAGGCTGGGGCTGCCCAGGGCAGCAGCAAACAGCACTCACCTTGGGACCAGCTTTTCCTGGAAATCCCGGTGGGCCTTGGGCTCCCATTTCTCCCTGTTGGGAGGCAAGAAAGACTTTCTTTCTGCTGTATGTTTTAATGCAGTAACCTCTTAAGGAAAAAAAAAAAAAAACAAAACAAAACCCCAAACGAGCAGCCTGGCATCTTATAACAAGGCACAGAAGTTTGGGCAGATGAAGTGCTGGAGAACCACTGATTCACCCAACGTGGGAGCCAGCTCCAGCCATTCTCCTCCTGCCACCCCTGCAACCTCCCTGGCATGGCTGATGGAGACCATTTGCAGACACCAAAAACCCACCCATTGGGTTCAACAGCCCAACCCAAAAACGTTTCCGAAGCCTGGACTCTCACCCCAGCGCATCCCCTCACTGCAGCGTTGGATTTCCCAGCCCTACCTTGTCTCCCCTGCGTCCCGGCCTCCCACGGTCGCCGGCAGGTCCTGGGTAGCCCTAGGGAGAGCATGGCATTAGGATGCAGCCAGGGCCACCCGGCATCTCTGGGGATTTGGGAGAAGGTGGCTGCTGAGGCTCAGCTCTTGCCGGGGGAAAGGCAGGACCCTGGGCACCGCAGGAGCCCTGGTGGGATGGCGAGTCCCTGGCTGGAGGCAGCGCTGCTCCAGTGAGCCTCTCCCCAAACCAGCCGCTGCCTACAGTCAGGCAGGCAGCACCGAACCCCCTCCACAGGCAGGTCTGTCACTTACATAGGTGCCGACAGGTCCTTGTGGCCCCTCGGAGCCAGGCTTCCCAGGCAGCCCCTGCCAGGCAAGACAAGGGCATTAACAAACCTCCACTCCCGGGATGTGGACAGGCATCTTCCCGGTCCTTGGTGTCCCTGTCTGAACCCACGGGATCCCCCCAGGGGTCGCCAGTGGCAGCCAAGAGCCTCTCAGGGCTGTTCCCCACCATCGCTGCTCCAACCATCCTCCCCAGCACCCTCACACACCCCCCAAACCCCAGCTCTCACCTTTGGGCCTGGGGAACCTGGGTCTCCATCAGGTCCAGGTTTTCCCAGAGAGCCCTTTGGAAATATTTGGGGAGGTGGTGTCAGTCAAAACGCTGTGATGAGACAAGCCCCACCAAGCCACTGCTGCTGCCTCTGTGCTCATGGACAAGCGTCATCTGGTCAAACTGGGTTTGTTGGGGACAAACTCTGTCACTGTGGCCCATCCTGGTGGCTCCTGCACACCAGAGCCCCACGGCTGGCTCTCTGGCAGGGTTGTCACCAGGGACGATGACCACACTCACTCTTGGGGTAGTCACTGAGACTGGGCTCTCAGGGAGGCGCTCTTCCAGTTGCAGGAGCTGCTTTGGGTCTCCGCTCCAGTGGGCAAAGACATGGGATTGTCTTCTCTGAACCTGTACCACCCATTGCTAGCCAGGATGGAGCAAGTGCTTTGATCCCCTCCCAGGACCACGCTGCTATTCAGCCACCCAGGTGGGAAGGGTTTCCATGGGCTGAGGTCCCCAACGGAGACCCCACCAGGCTCAGGGAAGCTGCAAAGTCCCTCAGGCAGGCTGATTTGCTAGCTAAATTATTTTGCTCTTCCCTAGCCCCAGCTCTTTCTGCCACTCGAGTTTTTATGCCTTTTAACAAGAAAATATTCAGGTCCTACAGATGCCCTGATCCCCCACCAGTGGCACCAGCCCTTGCTGGACATCTCGCTGACTTCCCACCCGTGCTGCTTGGCTGACTAAGAAAAAGCAGAGCTCATGCAGAAGGAAGGTTTTATTCCTTACTATCGATCCAGGAGGTCCTGCGTGCCCGCGGCCCCCCTGCAAGCCGGCAAAACCCTGGAAGAAAAGGGCAGAAGATGAGCAATGGAGGGAAGGCAGAAGCAGGATGGATGGAGAGGCTCTCCTCTGGCAGTACGTGGTCTGAGACCAACCCAAACCAGAGCCCAGCACCCGAGGGCAGGCGAACGGCTCAGCCTGTCGAAGGCAGTGCTGGTGCTTTCCACTTCAAACCAGCTCTTTGGTTTCTCGTTGCCGAAGCTGTGTGTGTGTACACGCACACAACGCCCACACGTGCATCTAGGCAGCTAACAGCAAACTCAGAGGTGCGTCTCTTTGACCCGGAGCAGAACATTTTTCATATTTTGTTTTGAGGGAAGTGCCAGTTTTGTTGTTTTTGTTTTGGTTTTTTTTTTTTTTTTTTCTTTTTTTCTTTTTCTTTTGCATTTCAGAGCAAAGATAAACAAATATTAGAAATCCTGCAGAAGGGAAAACTTGCCGCCAGCCCATGTCTTGCTGATGGGTCTGTTTTGGATAGCAGTGCCAGGGATGAGAAATCATTTTGCAATAGCTTAGATATGTTGCCCCTTTCCCTCTCCTTTATTCCCTTCAGCACGATCCCGAGAAGGTCCCTGCCTGCAGCCACACCCAGAGGAGCACCCTCCAGCTGTCTCACTCCATCAAGGCCACCCACCACCCACGCCATATCCCATGGATGTGCTTTTGAGGCACATTCCCAAAGGAAGAGAGTTGAGCAGAGGGGAGGAAGGACAGCAATCAGCCAGCCAGGCAGCTCTACTCACCGGTGGTCCCCTCCTGCCCGGGCTGCCCATGGTCCCTGGAGAACCCTGCAGGACAAGGCAGGCGATGATGAGGATGGGCAGGCAGAGGCAGCCTCTCCCAGTCCCACTGTGCCAGCTTATGTACATGGGATCACCCCTGGTGTGGGGACACCCTGGCTCTCACCAGGTCCAACATGGTGTCAAGGTCTTGACCCACATGGCCATGGGCTGGGTTGCCCATGGGTTGGGTTAGGAAGTTCTGTTCCTCCCCTCCCCCGTGGGGGTCGGCTCCCCCTTTTGATGCAACCCACCACCCCAGCCTTCACCCACAGTCAAGTACAGAGTGTAGGATGGGAACCTGTGTACCAGGCTTTCCTTCTGCACCTTCCACTCCCAGGACGCCCCTCAAGCCCTGCAAGAAGAGCCTTGTCTTAGGAAAGGAGAGCCCCATGGCAGGGTGCCCCTATCAAGGGCTCATCCAGCCCCAGAGCCTCCCTCCAGTATTAAAAGGTGGCAAATTGGCAGCAGCATGGTCCCCAGGATGCTTGTCTGGTCTGTATTGAGCCCTGGGTTCGTTAGCACGTGGCTCATCCCCGCGCAGCTCCTGCAGCTCCTCCCTGCTCCATCCCACCTTTGGATGCAATTGCTGGGAAATAGCATGACTGTGGGAGGAAACTCGTTCCCACCATGAACACCTCGACTGTGTTTTTTCCCCTCTTGCCCCAGCTATTTATTCCTGGCTTCTTCACCAAACACGGCTCTGAATAACAGGATTTTCTTAAGAAATTCTTTCCTGAATTTTCTATGCTCAGGGTAAGAGGGAAGTTGTGGTGCTGGGCAGGTGGCTTGTCAAAATGTTATGTACAACATGCAAAAGCCTGAGCGCCTCATCCCCAGCTTACCCTGTGCAAATTCCCAAGCAGACCCTGACCCCACAATCCAGCCGCATCCTGGGATGCTGCTCCCTGAGAGCTGGCCTCTCTGTCCCAGCAGTGACAGCACTATGTGCCAAGCTGGGGACATGGGTCATCTACTTACGGGTAGCCCAGGGACTCCAACCAGCCCTCGCTGACCCACACGGCCCTGGAAAACAGCAAGCATTCAGGAAAGCATCCTTCTGCCAGCAATAAGGCTGCAGATTTGGAGGCAAAGCTGGTGCTCGAAGATGCCATGGCTCAGCCCCAGCACATCCCAAGCCACCCAGCGAGAGGTCTCCAGGTTTGTTTCAATCTCCCATGGCCAAAGATGCACCAAGGTTCATCTACAAGTACCAGCACCCCATCAGTTACCCGGGCTCCCCGTGGTCCTGGGCTTCCCTTTGGGCCGTCAGGTCCTCGGCCTCCCTAAAATTCATATGGAGGGAAACACAGTCATTTTAGGCAACGCTGTGGGTGTCCCCCAGCCCGGTGAACAACCGAGGGGACCCATCCCGCTGCCACTGAGTTGGCAGGTCAGCACACGGCCATAGTGGACGCGGTGATGCCATGCACGGGGGGACCAAGAGGCTGGGTTCTGGCCCCAGGGGACATCGCGATGCTGTTCCCTGGGTGCTGGGACCCACTCTGGAGGTCACGGGCAGGGTGGTCGCATCCCTGCCCCTCTGCCTGAGGATGAGGGCAGCCTGCGGGGAGCCAGGGGACACAGAGGCAATCGCTGGCACTGACCTTGGGTCCCTCACTGCTGTTCAGCCCCACTGGGCCGATCTGGCCTTCTTCCCCCTGCCAGGAGAGAGGAGAGGAGTCAGCCAGGGCAAAGGCTGCCTGCGATCTTCTCCCTGCTCCCCCAGCCATGGCAGCCACCATCCCCCTGCTCTGTATAGAGGAGAAACACAGGCAGCACGGCCGAAGGTGACATTAATTAAATGGCAATGTGACCCGGGGCACAAGTCGAGCTTTGGGGTGGGGATGGGGACTTCCCCCATCCCCCAGGATTATATAACTGGCCAGGAAAAAAAAAAAAAAAAGCTCAACAGGTACAGCGTGTTGGCCCAAAAGAGCACAGTCGAATATTTTTGTTTCCTGCTGATGAAATTAAAGGGAATTCAGAGGACTGACGGGCTGAGGCTCCCGCCTGCTCGGTTGCAGCCCTGGAGGGGGCATGCACAACCCGGATCCCGGCTCCAGACCGATGCGGTGGGATGGCAGTGCTGCTTGGCTGGGTGGAAAAGACACTGCCTGGCAGCGAGATGAGTCGTGCTGCAGTCTCCATCTCTTGGAGAGGTGGGAGGATTCGTTTCTCATCCTGAAGAGCGAATGCGAGAGCAGATCCAGGCAGGCATCCCAAAAGCCCCCTGAGGGGGAGGGCATCACACGCAGGGGGATGCTGCAGACCAGAAAGGTAGGTGGGAAAATATAATCCATCCCCCCTCCCCGCCTTCTCCTGACAAGCTAGAAGCCACTAGAGATAAGCAGCCAGCCTGGCTTCAGTTCCCAGGTAGAAATATTGATCTGCAACTGGGTTTGTCCATCCCGACAGCTCACTTGGAGCATACGCTGCGGGGAAAAGCACTCTAAAAATTATGCCTTGTTTCTGTGGCTCCTTGAGCGCTGCTGTGCTCGGCTCTTGGGAGCTGGGGAGGGTCGGGGCTGGGCAGCAGAGCTGGTGAGACGCAGGGCAGCGGGGTGGGCAATGGCAGCCCTCCGGAGCAGGCAGCACAGGCTCCAGGAGGCAGAGAGCCTGGCAGGAGTCGGAGATGAACATCAGTTCAAGAGAGCGATCTGTGAGCCCTGTGCGCTCAAAATACCTGTGAAAGGTGCTGACCTGGAGCAGGGACTCAGCGGGAACCCTGCGAAGGTGCTCGGGTAGAGGCAGCTGGGGAGGGCTGCCCTCGGACCTGCTGGAAATCCCCTGCCTAAAGCTGCCCTCTCCTCACATCGCTGAACCCACCGGCTAACTTCGGCTCATGGATGGGGGCTCAGCCCGGAGGGGTCTGGAGCAGTCGGGTCAAAGCTCTGCTGGTGCAAAGTGCTGCGGTGCTGGGGGGCACCTGTGACCCCGAGGATGGTGGCTTTGAGCAAAGCTCCCCACGGCCGAGCTGGGGCCAGTGGGGCCCCAGCAGCGCAGAGGGAGATGCTGTTAGAGGGCTTCCTGAGCCCGCACCACCTCCCACCGCCCCAACCAGCGTGGAAACACCAGTGCTGCTGCCAGGTGGGCTTTCGGCTGGAGACAGCCCCATGCCTTCAGCTCGCTGGAGGAGGAAGAGGCAGCACAGGGTGGCGGAGATACCCGGGATGCTGGAGGGGAAACTGGGATCAGGTGGTGGAAGAGAGGGGTCCTGCAAACCTGCGGTGCCTGCGCCAGTGGCACTGCAATGTGTAGCTCTTGGGCAGGCACTTAGGCATGCCACCCATCGCCCGGGCTCAGGAGCAGGCAGGAGTACTCGCCCCGGGCAGGGCTGGGGCAAGGCAGCCCTGCCCACACTGCCTGCATCCCTCAGGGCTGTCCCCTCCCCATGCCACCCACCTCCTGGCATGACACTAGGCACACGCACGTCCCACCATGCGACACTCTGGACCAACCATGGCACTTACATCTGGTCCCTGCGGCCCCGCTGCTCCTCGGGCGCCGGGAAAGCCCTGCAAGCCCATCTGGCCCCGAATCCCTGGGGGCCCTTTAGCTCCTTGTGTTCCATATGGACCCTAGGAGGAATAAGGTGGAGCACGTCATAGCAGGGCTTGCAGACCCCCATCTCGCATGAGCTGCAAACAGGAGGGACAGCCGGTGCCTGGAGCTCCCCTGCCCCGTGGGCAGGAACCCCCTGGAGAACCCAGCACTTGCTGCCCTGGCTCTCTGCACCTCCAGCCTTTGGCATGAGGTCACTCTGGGTGAACACCCCACCATCCTCCTCCGAGAGCACCCCTAGGGCACCAACAACATGGCAAGATAATATTTTTAAACAGCCAAAGCAAGACGGAGGAGGGAAGGATGGATCAGGGGCCGCAGCATGGTGGGATCAAGCCCAGCCTGAGCTGCCCGGCTGTCACAGCCCCCAAAAGCAAATGCCCCTGGGTCCCTGCACACCCACACCAACCCATCTGCCAGCTGGAAAAGACCACATTTGAACAACAAAAGAGGAAGCAGCTCGAGGAATCCCCCCGCAAGCCTGGGTACATGGTACCTTGTCTCCTTTGGCTCCCAGGTCTCCCTTGGCTCCAGCCAGACCTCGACAGCCCTGCAAGAGCAGCAGATGTGGAGGGCACACTCAGGAAACCACGTTATGCCACTCCTTGCAACCAAAGCATGCTGTGATCCGATTCTGGCATCAGAGAAAGTTAATTTTGCTCAATTTAGATCAGGGTTTTGCTCCCAATGGGCCTTTGGGAGCAGGTACACGCTGGATCTGCTCCTCATGGCTGGGGGAGCTCCAGAGCTTCTGGGTTCATTCACCACCAAACTGTTAGTGCCCCCAGCACCCCATGCCAATCCCACCCCCAGTTCCCCCAGAAGGTAGGACACTTGCAGCAGCTGGTGGTGGCATCCCAGCTGCACTGTCCTGGTATCAGCAAAATGATGACAAGCACCTTGTCCTCATTACCATGTTTCTTAACAGAGGCTACAGCACTCCCACTTTGCTTACCGCCTCCCCAAAGCAGACGATATCTTAGGACACACTGTCATAGAATCACGGAATGGTTTAGGTTGGAAGGGACCTTAAAGATCACCTTGTTCCAACCCCCCTGCCCTGGGCAGGGACACCTCCCACTAGACCAAGTTGCTCAAAGCCCCGTCCAACCTGGCCTTGAACACCTCCAGGGATGGGGCAGCCACAGCTTCTCTGGGCAACCTGGGCCAGTGTCTCACCACTCTCAGGGTGGAAAATTTCTTCCAGAGATCTCATCTAAATCTCCCCTCTTCCAGTTTGAAGCCATCACCCCTCGTGCTATCACTTCATGCCCTTGTAAAAAGTCCCTCTCCAGCTTTCTTGTAGCCCCCTTCAGATAGTTCAAAAGCTGCTCTAAGGTCTCCCCGGAGCCTTCTCTTCTCCAGGCTGAACACCCCCAACTCTCTCAGCCTGTCCTCACAGCAGAGGGGCTCCAGCCCTCTGTTGTGCCTGAAAGCTCCTGTTCTTACAGCAAGGCAAGTCCAAGTGCAGCTCTGCCTTCCCAAACGACTGCGTTTGCCACCTATTCAAACATCAAGGCCAAACACAGGCAAAGAACATGAAGCTGGTGCTTTGGGCTGCTGTAACGCAGCTCTCCAGCATCCTGAGCCAAGCATGGCGTGGGTGCCATCACTCACCCGCTCTCCTCGGGTGCCTTTTGAACCTGGCAGGCCAATAAACCCCTTCAGAGTGAGACAGAAAATGCAGGTTAAAACAAACAAACAAACAAACAAAAACAACAAACCAAACAAAAAACCAAACACAAAGCAAAATATCTCAGGCACTCCTGGAGGCTGACAGCCCTCCCACGCTACAGGGACAGGAAGATGCTGATAAATGGGAGACATGGGTTTAGCTCTGCAGAGTTGCTGATGATGATGCCACGGTGGGATTTGCTCCCCAAAAGGGACCAGGGGAGACATAAGCCCTCCCCAGGCTACGCCCCTCTCACACAGCAGCCCCCAGCACGAGGACGAGGTCCTTGTTAGCTTCCAAAATGCACCACCCACATCCCACCCCGCATCCCTCTCGCAAGCAGCAGCGTTGGGGTTTCGGCACATGAGAAGTAAATGCACCAAGGGCTGCGCTCAGCTGGGACACCGTGCGTTGGGCAGGAGGAAAGCCAGGCTGTCCCGGCCTCCTCAGCCTTTGGAAAGGGCAGTTCAGCACCCAAACCCCTTGGGAAAAGGGGAGCACCTAATCACGCACCAGGGAAGGGATAGGCAGGGCTGGGGCACCGCTGCTGGAAAATCCATAGGAAATAAAAAAAATCAAGGTCCCCGCAAGCAGTAGAGTCAAAGGAGCTTTGGAGTTTGGAGATGACTGTGGCTACAGGGACACGGCTGTCATCCTCACCAGCCCTTGTGCCACAAAGACTGTGGAAAGCTGGGGATGGCAGGGGGGAGCAGGGCATTCCTCCGTGATGCTTCGGGGGGCTGTGAGGGGGAGGATGAGAGCACCCCGCACCCAGCCACCCACTCCCATGGACTTACCCCAGGGCCCTCCTGTCCCACCTGTCCCCTCAGCCCAGGGCCACCGTCTGCGCCCTGCAAGAGGAGAGTAGGCTCAGCCCGTGCCACGCTGGGCAGAGAGCACCCACCCCCACCACGTCCCCTCCCCGGGGCTGCCAGGGACCTCCAGGCTTCCTTTGCAAGGTCTGCTGCAAGCGCTGCTCCCCTCCTCTCCCCTCCGAAAGCAGGGGCAGGGACACCTCACCCCACCTCTCGGGTCCCTCCAGGGGAAGCCCTCAAGCCCAGGCTTCATCCCCAACAAGGTCAAAGTGAGCCAGCAAGAAGCTCTTACGGTGTCTCCTTTGGGACCAGCGGATCCCTCCATCCCAGCTGGACCCTGGGGAAAAGCAAAGGCGGTGGGAGGTTTGGGAGAAGAGAGATGCTGCTTGCTGTCCTGCTCTGCGGATGAGACCCCAGCCCACAGGAACCCTGCCTAGTCCCCCAGGAGCTGCCTGTCACACCCCAGGGACTGTGTCCCCGTCAGCTCACCCTTACTTTGCCCTCCCTGCCTGTATGTCCTGCCCAGAGCCGGGGCTGCAGCCAGCAACCTGCCCACAGGACATGGCCCTTCCCACCCACTCGCTCCCTGGTGGCCATAAAGACCTGCAGGGTCAAGGACTTTGTGCCCATTTGCAAAGCACATGGGGGACAAGTCCCAGCAGCTCCTTCCTCACTCAGCAAGCACATGGGTGGGGGGGACACCCGCACCTCAGAGACATAGAATCATAGAATCGTTTAGGTTGGAAAAGACCTTTAAGATCATCCAGTCCAACCATTGACCCTACTCTACCAGGTCTGCCACTAAACCATGTCTCCAAGCACCGCATGGTGGGCTCCGAGCCAGGACAGCACCCGCTTACCTGCGTGCCCCTGGGGCCGGGGGGACCACGTCTCCCCTGCAAGCCCTGCGGTCCCTGCGAAGCAACGGGGGATGAGTAGCTGCTGTTAGAATCAGATCCCTGCACACATCGTGCAAAACCCGCGGTGCAAAACCTCTCCTGGGAAACACCGCGCTGCTGAGGAGCTCTGGGGCTCCCAACTGGGCGGTGTGTGAGGGGACCCCCCTCCCACTACTGCAAGGGGTACAGAAAGGATTTCCACCCCCATCTCAGCCTCTTTGCAGGTTTTTGGGGTGGGCTGAGATCATAGCCCAGCTGCAGGAGACCCCTCCCGGGCTGGGTGACCCTTGGGACACCCTCCCATCCCGGAACCCCTACCGGCTGTCCCAAGACACCCCATCACCGCTCATCCCTCGGTGTAGGTGCGTACTGACGTACCTTGGGGCCCCGGGGGCCGGGCAAGCCAGGAGGACCCATTTCTCCCTGGGGAGAGAGCAGGGAAGGGATGGGGTGAGCGCAGTGGCTGGAAAATCTCAAATAGCAAAGGCGAGGAACCGGGGTAGACCCACCTGAGAGCCATTGACACCTTGGCATCCCACAGATCCTGGCTGGCCGGGCTCTCCCTGCAACAGGAGAGGGTGCTCAGCCCCCACAGCAGCGTGCACCACGCAGGAGGAGATGGGATGGGCCCACCCGGGCATCTCCCATAGCAGAAGGGGCAGCCCCAGGCTAGTGGGGATGTAGGGGTGGGGGATGTCTGGATTTTTAACACCATTTGTCTCTTTGCAGTTTTCCCCCCACTACCAGGAGGCTGTATTTTAAGCAGATACGTCCTTTTCAGGTGCACATCAGCACAAGGGATGAAGCTGGGCAGGACATCATGGAATGTCCCAGCCTGCCCAAGGTGGTCCTGCCCCATGCTCTCCCTGCACGCCAGACAGCAGCAGCCCCCCCCAGCCCAGCCACTGCCTGCGTTTCAGCAGCAGTTCGAACCAAAAAGCTGTGACTTACCATGGGGCCGGCAGGGCCCGGAGGACCCACTGAGCCACCTTCTCCCTGGAGCAGGAGAGAAAGGATGCCGTTTTTCTAGCCTATTTTGCTTTGATTCTCTCCTTCTAGCCTTCAGCTCCCCAAATCCCCCTTTTCTTCGCATCAAGCATCAGCTACTTGATGTCCCTTCAAACAGCGACCTGGCCAGCCCCTAGCTCTCCCACTGCCTTCATATTGGAAGGTGCTTCCGTTCACCACCACCAAACCACTTCAATTTTCCTTTTAAATCCCCTGCAAACCCTTCCCTGGCAGAGATGTCTCCCAAAGCCAGGGCAGCAGTTAAGCTATCGGCATGCTGAGAGCAGCATGGAAAAACCCAGGTGCTGTCAGCCTGGGATTCAGCTCAGCTGAAGGTGGTCACCTAAAATAAACTGCAATGCAATGTGCTCTGCAAAGGCTCATTTCTCTTCACCACCAGCCAGGAGAACGAGCTGGGATGCAAACGTCCATGCAGGAGATGTTGGAAGCGAGGGGAGGCTCCTACCCCTGACCTGCAGAGGGACAACGTGCCTGGCTGCTCCGGGGCAATTTCCCTAAAGAGCCACTTGCAGGACAAAGACACAGATGGAAAAATGCAAAAGGATCACGAAGATGTAGTTTAGGTCCAGCTTTCAGGAAAAAGCATATTAAATAAGGATTTTGCAAGAACAAACCACAAAGCGGTGGCGGTGACCTGCAAAGCTCAAGCTCTCCCTCCTTGGACCTATCTTTCCAGTAGGGAGCAGCAGCAGAAGGGGAAGGTGCCTCCTCAGGGAGGGCTGGTGACACGCAGAAAGCAAAACCACTCACCTCTGGCCCCACAGGGCCCTGGAAGCCAGTTGCACCCTTCAGACCCGACATCCCCTGGGAGAGAAGCCAGCGTCAGCAAGGTGCCCACCCCGAGGCAGCAGCTGCCTTTGTCCCATCCCTTGTATGAGGGTCAGGGAGGACACAGAGACCTCAAGGGCTTTGCCCAAAGCCAGGAGAACGTGGGCTGGAGCCAGGGATGGAGCTGGGACCATCGCAGAAAAGCAGAGGGGTCAGCCCAGGAAAGGGGACGGAGGGAAGGAGCACCCACAAGACACCCTGGGCTTCCCCGTTAACTCACGTGAAGCCCAGCAGGACCTGGCAGGCCATTTTCTCCCTTCACCCCCTGGAAAAGCCAAGAGCAGCCTAAGCGATGGAGGACAGCATGACCTGGGGCTGGGGGGGGGCCACGGCAGGGAGGGAGCAACCTCCTGCCCGACCCAAGTAGGGCTGCGAAGAGCAAGGACAGACACCCTCACCTTCACGCCCTTCTCTCCTTTCTCCCCAACTGGTCCAGGGTCACCCAAGAAACCCTGAAACGGGAACAACGAGGATGTGTGAGCCCCAGCTGGACCATCAGGAGCTAAAAGGTGGCTGCTGTGCCCCGAAGGACTGTCGGTGCTGTGCAGGGAGATGGAGACCCTCAAGCTTGTGCTAAATGAGGCAGCCCCAGAAGAAAAAGAGCCTGCCTGCTTGTCCCCAAGCACAGTGCCACCCTGCTGCAGCTACTCCACGCCTGTGTCCCAAGCTAGGGTTACACCATGCCATGCACAACCGTGACATGGAGGTGTCCAAGTGCCCGCAGGGCTTGGATGGGGCTCTCCACGGCAGCGCTGCAGCGGGTGGCAGGGCTATGCCCATCGCTTGTGCCTGTGAGGTGCCACGGTGCCCCGAGCTGCACACAGTGGCCGCGGGGAAGAAAAAGAAAAGCTCCGTGGGCTCGTGCGAGCGGTGCAAAGCTTCACGTGTCTACAGCTGCTGAGTGCTCAAGCGCAAAGGGGTCAAGCCCAAGGGCAAGAGATTCTCCATCTGGATGCTGAGATGATGCTCA
This sequence comes from Burhinus bistriatus, assembly GCA_013397275.1. NCBI lineage: Eukaryota > Metazoa > Chordata > Aves > Charadriiformes > Burhinidae > Burhinus > Burhinus bistriatus. The sequence continues at coordinate 80,678 of VYXH01002599.1, forward strand.
CAGGCAAGAGGCTACTAAGTAGAGGCCAGAAAAGACGTATGACAAACCACGTGGGATTGCTCTTTCAGAAAGAAGAAATTGGGTTTCAAACACGCAACTCTGATCAAGACATCAGAGGAGCTCCGTGCTGAAATCTCTTGGGCAGGTCTAAACATTTTGCCTTAAAAAGACTTGGGGGCGGGCGGGGAGGGAGGGAAGTGACAGAAACCACTAATACGTGCTTTTTTATGGACATTTTATATCCTTGCTGACAAACCCCTGGAACAGGCTGGTGAGGAACGGCAGTGACATGCACTACCAGCCCCGACACCCCCCGGCTGGGCTCAGAGCACCGGGCACTCACACGGCAGGGGGCTGAGTGGGCACAGCGGCAAGGGTGGCCACCAGCCAGATCCCGCACACCTGGAGGGTGGCAACAGGGCACCCCACACCGTAACGCAACATCTTGCTGGCACATGCATGGGGATGCACATGGGTACTGGGCACTGCTGGTGCCGTGCCAGTGAAACCAGTAATGAAAAGCTCTTACTGCTTGGCATTAAGTGTACGTGCTAGGACCGGGGCTGGCACCGAATCGTGCCCACAGCACCAAGCTGCTGAGCAAGCGAGAACCAGCTTACCTCTTCTCCCTTCTCGCCAGCCAGCCCCCGGTCACCCTGGAAGCCCTGCAGTCCCTGGGGAGAGGGGGGAAGGAGCAGAGCCGGGGCTGAGGGGCTGCCCAGCACCTCCCACCCATGCCCAGCTCCAGCCCCGCTCCCACCTCCCCACCGTGCCAGCAGCTGCTGCCTCCTGCCCAGAGCCATCCCGGTGCAGACACCCAAGGGACTGCCGAGAGGCCCAAACCTCTCAGCGTGGTCCAGTCCCTGTCACCATCCTCCAAAAGCCCCCCGAGAAAGCTTCTAAGCCCAGGTGCATTGCTCGTATTCCCCAGGGATTGCTGCCAGGAGTCTGGAAAAGGGCAGGGACCGTCACACTATCAAGTGACCAGCTTCCTAGCTTGAATGCTACCCAGGCAGTCCGTAAATGCTCTCATTTCTTTCCTACTTCCCCCAGTTATTTTCTCCTGTAAAAGCAACCGTGAGGCTCGGATGCAGAACAGCAGCCCAGTCCTCGTGCTCAGGCCCAATGCAGGATCTGCAGCACTCAGGGTATCCCAGCTGCACCTTAACAGAATCACAGAACCACCGGGGTTGGAAGGGACCTCTGGAGATCATCTAGTCCAAGCCCCCTGCCGGAGCAGGGTCACCCACAGCAGGTTGCACAGGATGGCATCCAGGCGGGTTTGGAATGTCTCCAGAGTCGGAGACTCCACCACCTCTCTGGGCAGCCTGTACCAGTGCTCTGCCACCCTCAAAGGAAAGAAGTTCCTCCTCATGTTCAGATGGAACTTCCTATGTTCAAGTTTGTGCCCATTACCTCTTGTCCCATCACTGAAAAAAAAAAAAAGTGTGACGTTTTATGGCCCTTTTTTTGGTAAACATGAACCTCGAGGCACTAATCCAGGACTGCCTGGGTTTGTAGGCTTAGGAGGAGGATTTTTGTTAAAGGGAGGCAAGCGAACATTAAGAGCGGCGGCATTAGGAGCCCCTTGTCTCCTGCCCGGGGCTTGGGGCTGCAGCTTCCCCACCCCAACGCTGGCCATGCCATGACCCCGCTTGCCCGTGGCTCACCTGCTCTCCCGGCAGCCCCCATGGACCAGGTTTGCCATCCAGGCCAGGGAAGCCGTCCGAGCCGGGGTAACCCACATGTCCTGGCAAACCCTGGAGCCCAGGTTCACCCTAGGGAGAAGAAAACCAAGCGTGGAAAATTTAAAAAAATCCACATCATTATGAAACCAATAAATGAAACGCTGAGCTCTGCCTGCCTCATGCTTTTGCAGCAACGCCTGCTAAACACCAAGTACCTCGCAAGGAGACGGGGAGGGCTGGCAGGGGGAGAAGCTTCATGCGTCCAGGTGCTGCAAGTGTTGGGCATGTGGATCTGCCCAGGCTCTCCGACAGAAACTGTGGGAGGGTCGCAACCAGCGGCCGTACAGCAAGAAACAAAGCGGAAGGCAGGAAAGAAGCAATGTGTTAGGAGAAGGTCAAGCAAAAGCCCTCTGCATCTACTTCTCGGATCTGGGTGTTATGCTCAAAGCCATTTCTGATGCTTTCCCACATGCAAGAGTCTGAGCAGATCCTCTGGACCGGGCATCACCAGCTAAAGCTTAGGGGCAGCTTTTTTTTTACCCCTTAGCTTACTGGCAATTCTGAATTAAGGCAGGACAAAGAGCAGTCCAGAACAAAGAGAAGACATTTCCCTTCAAATAGCTTTGATTGTTTGGATTTCTCCAAAATTTTGGAATTTGCTGGAGCCTGAATGGACATCAAAGACCTGTTGGGCCAAGGTCTAATAGAAACGTGAACCTTAACCAAAATGACCTCAGACTGGTCAAGAGCGGAGTCTAAAGTCAAGTCGAGTTTCCCTGTTGGGAACCTGCCATGCAAAGCCTCTGGCAGACGCCCAAGGAAGAGCAGGAGAGCAGAGGGCTGGGGACAGGGCTGCGGCTGTGACACAGCCCCCCAAATCGAAGACATCAGGCTTGCAGATGGACTGTGATGGGTGGAAAAAATTTGCTCCTTCCCATTTCTGTGCTATTCCCCCCCCCGAACTGCTGACTCCCCTCGCAGATCCTGTTTATGTGAAGACGGAGAGTAACTTTGGCACCTTTTGATTAAGCTACGCTGACAGACTCCAGCGTTTACGCTCAACTGGCTTAACAGAGTCAGTGATGCCTTCCAGATGTTGGCAGCTGGTAAAACACTATCCCTGAGGTGCATCCCCGCTGAAGGGAGCGGGTCCGGGGGTGACAGGACACCTGGCAGTAGGATGTGTGATGGAGAGCAGACACAGAGCGCCTGATGGCGTAACTGTGTTTCTTGCCCAAGATATCAACTCTAACTTTTGTCATGAGCTTTTTGGACTCAAAGGTTCAACACAGCTGGGTCCTGCTCAACAGCCTGTCCAAATCCTCCTTCAGCATTGATCCATGTGAGCCCAGCCTGTCTTTGGCTCCTCTATTCAAGCCAGAGGAAAAGCCACCCCAGTTTTGGAGAGGAAGACATGATGACAAAGAAGATGGCAGGAGGAAAGGACGATCATTGCTGAGAGGGAGCCAAGGCAATGACGGTGCTGTGGTTAAGGTCACTGGGGAGATGCTATGCAGGATGGGTAACACTGGAGGTCTGAAGGAAGATGATTGCTCCAGTAGATGGGTGAGCAGGGAGGTGAGGAGCGGCAGAAATGAGCATTGCTGTCCTTTTGGAGCAGCCCAGCAGCAACCAGGACAAATGAGTAAGAGGTAGTGGGGTGCTGGGGGACACCTGCGCATCAGCTCTGTCGAGAGGGACAAGATTCGGGATGCACCAGCTCTTCCCATGGGGCTGGGTACCAGCAAGCATGGGCGGGAGGGCAGGTGGAAAGTTCTAGTGATGCTGGGAGACTGGGACATCTGCTCTCCTTTCCTTTTACCCACGGGGCATTCAAACCCCACAGGCAGCTGTGCTCGCTTGGTCCTGAGGGAGGTGGCCGGGTCCCATGGGGGCACACTGCACAGCAGCTTCCATCACGGAGCACAGGCAGCACTCACACATCCCTTCGACCAGAGCTGCGGGGAAGGAGGTGGGTGGTTTCCAGAAGGTGACAAAAGGACAGAACGCTTTTGGGACAACCGTGCCAGCTTGTGTCCACATGCCTAGGAGGGCATTGGGTGACACACGCCAGAGTCCAGCACCCAAAGGGACTGTGCTGAGCCCAGTCACCCACTGGAGCAGGGCACTGCAAAACACGGGGAGAGAAGCTGCAGCATGGACCTGGATCAGGGGAACGGGCTTGCCGTGGGGAGCCACCACAGCAGAGAGAGGACCAGGGCATCACCTCCCGTGACCCTTCAAACCAGGCACACGTTGCCTTGCACAGCTCCCCAAACCAGCAGCAAACCTGACCGTTACGGTTCTCCCTCACCCAGTGCTCCAGGGTTTGATCCAAGAGGAGCAGGGTCTCCGAGCGTCCCCAGGACAGCCCTGAGGGCACATTCAACCTCTCCAAACTGGATTCTCCCTGCAGCCAAGGCCCTCACCCTCCCACAGCCGGGCGTCCCCACCAGCACCCCCACTCACCATGTACCCCCGCTGGCCTTTCTCGCCCGGCTGCCCCGGCTCTCCGCAGGGTCCCTGTGTACAAACGGGGATTGAGTCAACAAATACGTCCTCCCCATCCCACCCTGTGCTGGCACGAGCCCTGGGGAGGCTGTCACGGGGAGGACAACGAGAAACGCACAGAGGTGGCCTCGGGAAGGGCAGAGCGAGAGGATTCACATCCCTCGGGCACACCCACCACCCTGCCCGCCTTCGGGGTCTGTGGCCTGGGCAGGTTTGGGATGTGGCAACAGATATGGTTCCCGGTTGCTTTGGTGCCCTACAGAAGGTCAGGACGGGGAGTTTTGCCTTCATTTCCTTTGCCCCATGGCACTGCCCTGTTCGCAGAGGCCGGCCAGGGGGGAAGCATCACCCAGCAATCCCGGGGGGCTGCGTGGGCATGGGGCTGCAGACCCACCAGCATGGGGCTGGCCCCACACAAGTACTGCATCTGCCATTCTCTGGCTTGTTTTTCTGCCTCTGGGAGGGATCCACATGGTCCCTATCCAAATCCGGGGGCAGGAACCCGGTGCCCTGGGGAAGATAAGCCAGCAGTGTTCCGCTGGCGGAGACGGAGGGACAGGGGCTGCGTCTGCCAACAAAACCTGGGGAGTTAGATATCAAACGTCACCCGGGTTTCGGTGGGAAGCAGACAAGCAACCCATTAGGTTTCTTTGAAACCCAATCCCAAGGCCCTTAATTACAGCGTGCCGGAAGCCACCAGCCAGCAGATACTTTTTGGGGCAGCCCAGGACCGTGCAAGCGACCGGGGACATCAACTCTGCAAGCTGTCCCAGGCCAGCCGGGGTGGCCGCGGGGCCAAGCAGCACCCCGCCACAGAGGGGACACCGGGGGTTTTCTTACTTACAGGTGCTCCTGCTTTCCCTGGATGTCCTGGCGGCCCAGGGGCACCGGGTTTTCTCTGGATTATAAAGAGAAAGGTTGGTAAAACAAATTTCACTGGTGAAGTGCTTGGAGAGAGGAAAACCCAGCTGACCAAGCTGAGTCAAAAAAGGAACCGCAGAAAGTTACTTAACAGCAATACTCACCGGCCAGCCTGCGTGTAGAAGCTGGTAAAATGATGATTGCTGAAAGGAGAATGGCAGGGGGGGAAACAAAATGTTAAAAAAAACCCCCAATCCTAAATCCCTTTTTGCTGGCTTCAAAGTCTTTTTCCTGTTGCTTGGGAAGACACAGCAATGAACCAGTCCTCTAATTAACTTTTTTTTTTTTTTTTACCACTATGTGTGTGCCAGTCACAGGACAAGGCTTAATCTGAGGACAACGTGTAGCAGACAAGGAACTGTTGGCCTCATTAGCAAATGAAGACGGAGACCCCACTTGCTGAAACTCAGTTCCCCCATGGATGCCCTCGCAGCCTTGGGACACCAGAAATATTTTGCATGTGGAGAGGTCAGAAATGTGTTGTTGGCGAGCGCAGGTACCATCATATTTAACCCAGGTTGGACTAAAATGAGCTGTTTTGACACTGCTGTTTGCCCCAGGTGGGAAACCTCATCCCAACCAGCCCGATCTGAAGCCCCAGATGAGGAGGTGCCCAGGCAGTTGTGGCCAGCAGGCTTTCTTCTCACTGTTCCTGGCAGCCAAACCTTTCATGCACCTCCAATTTCTTAGAAGACCAGATGACTGCAAAGAGGAAAAAAAAACCACCCAAAAGCCACAGGGTGGGCTAATCCCACCGAACCCACAGCTAATCCCACCGTATTTCAAAGCCAGCATAAAGGTCCTAAAAACCCATCGTGCAGCCTCCTCTCCGCACACTTCCAAGCCAGGTTTCCCCAAGTTTTGGGAGATGACCAGGAAACAAACCGATGCCTATCTCCAGCTACCAGCCATTCTCCCAGCAGCACAAACCACACTCAGGAGGCAAACCCCACCTTTTCTCCTCCTCGTCCCTCCTTCCCCACAGCAACACCAGACATATGGTCCAGGCAGCTCCTCCAAATCCTGCCTTGAAAAGGTTTAGAACACCGCCCCCCCGCCCCATTCCTCACCCCAATCCCAAGGAGCTGGAGGGGCAGGATTCCCAGGTGCTCCCCAGCTTCAGCCTCGGGGATGCCGGGAAACCCCCTTCTGTGCCCCGCTCCAAAAATCTGTCCTCTGATACCAGAGGAAAGAGAAGAGAAAAAGCCAAGGAACTCATTAACGAAAATAAACACAGATCTTTCAACATATGGAAATATTTCTAATAATGAGCAGGGCTCTCAGGGGCAGATGATGGATGGATGCGTTTAACTAGCTCTAACACTGCACCAGGCATTTCGGTTCCTTTCAAGTTGATCCCAAATGGATTATTGCGAGTGAATGGGTGCAGTCCTTGCCAGCCTGCCAGGGCCAGGCCATGGTCCTCTTGTCCAGCCAGTTCTCATTTCCCTCAAAAGCTACTCACAAAAACTTTTTTGGGGAGTTGGAGGACAGCCAATGCTTTTGCCTTGTCTCGGGAATCAGTGAACTCAGGTTCACTTGGGACAGGATATTATTTCATTAGGTTTCAAAAAAAAAAAAAAAAAAAAATCCAACCTTTTAAAAAGGGGGGAAAAAAAAAAAAACCCACAGGAGATGTGAACTCNGAAAGGGATTTTTTTTATAAGGTTAAAAAAAAAAAAAAAAAAGAAAATCCAACCTTTTAAAAAGGGGGGAAAAAAAAAAATCCCACAGGAGATGTGAACTCTTATTTCGGAGCACCAGATGCCAAGGAGAGAGAAGAGAAATTAATTGCCTTCTGCAATTTCAGCAGGAAATAGTCAGGGCTTTGCTCGCTGCAGCTCTGGTCAGCGGGGAGCGGCGTGCCGGGTACGGGTGTTGTAAGCAAACGGAGGGGACGGAGGATGGGGAGTGATCGCCGTATGGATCCGTCCACCTGTAAAACTCCAGCCTGAAAACAGGGCAGAGAAAACCCTTCTGACAGCTCCGCAGGGAGCAGGTCTTGCCCTGCAGCACAGGCTTGGCCACCCTCCCCAGCCCACCCCGTGACCACCATGCCAACCCCACCGCACAGCCATAAAGGCACGTAGTCACAGAGCTGCGTTAGCCACTGGCCTTTCGGTAGCAGGCAGTCCCTAAAGGTTGCCTCCTTTTTGCACGGGGCAGTATTTTCTTTTGCTCTAAGGTTGCCAGCCCTCATTTCCCTACGGGAGGTCCTGTTCTCCTTCCCCGGCTTCTGGAACTCCACCGCTACCAAAATTGATGCTGCCAGAACAAGACAGCAACAGTTCCTGCCCCTTGAGTTACACCGAGACAACTTCTTGGCGAACCCAACGTCTGTCGACATGTCGTGAACAAAAACACAGGACAGGGGCTTGGGGCAGAATCCCAGTGGCCTTAAGCTGGTTTTGCTCAATTTCCATGAACAGCAAAGGCTTGTTTCACCGGGAAGGAGCAGGAAAGGCTACTGAGGATCCCAACAGCTGTAACTCCTCTGGGACGGTCACCAACGTCCCTTGCTTTCCTGGTCCCCTGGCCTGAGAGGTGGCTCTTCTGACTTGTGTTTCTAAAGGCTGAGCCACCAACAGACCCCGGCAGCCCAGGATGCCCCCCCTGCAGCCCCCAAATCACAAGCACTCAGTTCACAAGAGCAGCGCTGTCCCAAGCCACAGCATATCTCCAGGCTCCCCCCCCCCCCCCCCCCCCCCCCCCCTCCCCGGGGCGGCGGGAGGCGCGCG
>VYXH01002599.1:88542-155708 GCA_013397275.1 Burhinus bistriatus
CTAAGCTGCAGGGGGCTGCAGAAGCAGAGAGCCCCCCCACGCTCACAGCAGCCAGCGCCCAGCTTTTCACCCCTGCGCTATCTCAACAAAGATTAGCAAAAAACCCAGCCCACGGCTTTGCACTCCCGTTTCCTGCTGCCGAGCAAAACGTCGCCGGCAGCGCTGCCGGGGTCATACGGACACAGACACAATAGCCCAGCAAGGCTTTCGGGTGCCCCACGTCATCCTCGCCAGACACTGCTTTCCCCTCCAGATCGGCACTTTGCCAAAAGCACCAGGCCAAGTGCCAGCACGCAAACTCCCCGAGAGCCTGCGGCCAGGGCCCCCGCAGCCCTCCAGCTTCGGCTTCCCAAGCACAGACAAGACCCATCTGTTCCCTCCAGCATTCCCAACGGCTAAGCGCTGAAGGTGGTGGTACACCAAAGAAATCACGGTCTACAGCAACATCTGTATGCACGAACGTTTCTGCCTGCAGAAGAACAAAGCCTGAGGTCCCTTTCCAAATGCAGGCAGGAAAAAAGTTGATTATGCAGATGTCTACCCCAAACACCCTGGGAGGAAGGCGATTGCCCTGGCGCAGGCATGGAGATGCTCTCTGGCACTGTGGGCTTCTTCTAGCCAACACTTCCAGTTTGCTCTCTCCTATCCCCGTTTACTCTGGTCCTGCATGGCCTGCCTGCGATGGGTCTTGTGAGCATTGATAACAGCACAGCGCCTGCTCCAGAGCAGCAGGAGGACAGGAGAACATGGAGGTCCCTCCAGGTCAACCAAGGTATTTCCCAGTGATCAGCTCTCCTGTGCTTCCCAGAAGGAATCTGACCTCCTCTAAGGCAGACAGTTATCTTCTGCAGCTGCTTTGGTCCAATCCAACACAAAACTGCAAGGGGCAGGTCTGGCCCAAGGACTTCTAGTCGGTCAATCCAAGCTCAGAGCCAGACCAGCACGAGGCCACTCTCCACCTAGTACCTCCGGCCGCTGTCATCCATCCCTCGGGGTTTGCTGGGCTGGCAGAGCAGAGGTTCTCCTCACTGTGTTGTCTTGCCAGCATTAAAGACATTTGCCCTGGAGCAGAGGGTGCTGTTACCCCTCTTCACAAGTGGATGAGTTGAAGGCAAGTCAAATGTCCTGCGCAAGGTCGTTAAAGTTTTTAGAGAGTCAGAGCGTTGAGCTTGGCCTCTCACCGGCCCATTGCTCTGCCCATTGCACCAACTTGCCTTGCAAGCCACCCTGCCCAGCATCTGCTTTGAGCAGCCGATACCCGGACAGGCTGCAGTCCCATCAGAGGGACATTACAGATGCACAACGCAGAGAACATCCCCGCTCCAGGGACCTCCAGCCCCAAGCTGGAAAAGTGCCTATAGCAGTTACAAACCCAGTGCCTCATCTCAGCAAGAAGCTTGACAGGCACAAACCCCGTGAGCCAAAGCCCCGGCACGCAGCTGGGGCACGGCAGAAAACAGGGATATGGTGGAAAACAGGAGCAATGCTTTGTAACCATCAACGCAGAGCTGGAGAGGGGCTGCTTTCTGCAGGGCTTGGATCTTCTTTGGCCCCCGCCCTACAGAGGTAGGGCATGAACCACCCTTGGGAGGTTGTGGATCGATGAGAACCGCAGGGACCCAAGATCAGTCACAGGGGAAGGAGGGATAGCGGTGTGAGCACAGCTGTAAGCAGGGCACACGTTGATCCCGTTTCACCCAAGGACAGCTGCCCGCAGAGCCGTCCCCAGCGAGCAGCACCTCTCTCCTTGGTATTCTCCCTCTGCCCCCACCTGCCCACTCCACCTCTGTCCTCCCACCCAACAGATTAGGAATCGCAAACCATCATGAACCCTTCTCTCCCAGCTTTCATCCCAACAGAGCAGAGGTGCCCACACAGGAGCTGGTGGGGAGGTGTATGTGGAGCTCCCTGAGTGCTCGCCCGCCGTGGCCGCAACTCACCGTGAACGTCTGCCAGTCCTCCCTGGAGTTCCTCCAGAGGACGATGGTGGGGACACCGGGGATGCCCACAGGGCCTGGGTCGCCCGGGGGGCCCATCCGCCCCATGGCTCCAGGGTACCCCTAGGAAGACAAGGGCAGCTCCTTAAAACCAGCTGGGGGTTTAACAGTCAACACAGGCTGGACACAGGCTCTGACTCAAGTCAGCCTCTGGGTCTGGGCATGTTCCTGGGTTCAAACCAGCTCTTAAGACCTAAATAACCATGACAACAGGGAAGGCAAAAGGAATGAGCTTCATACAGACATGCCTGTGTCCAGACCCCTCCAAATGCCACAGGTATTGAAGCTGATGCCTGCAGAAGTGGCATGACTCCTCGGGCAACGAGTTCGCCCCTCTACAGCTTGGGAAAGACAGAAACTGCTGTGCGAAGGTGGTTAGGACCACTCCTGCTGTTTTACTGGTGGGGAAACTGAGGCACCACCCTTAATCCAGAGCATCTCCAAGCATCTGTCAGTGCGCTCGGCAACGCTGGCACGTCGTGCCGTGCAGGCTGCTGCATGCCGGGTTCCTGGAGCAGGAAAGGCAGCCGTGGGTCTGACCAACGCAGTGCTGGAGAGCAGATGTCTCTCCAAGATGAGCTGGTGGATATAGCATGGGGCTGGACTTTGGGACACGCCAGCATCCCTCCTCCAGGTGACCTGAGCTAAAGCTGCTTCATCTCCCTGCTCTGTCGCCTTTGCAGAGCCACAAAGCGGCTCAGAGGGAAGACAGCAGCTTGTCCAGGCTGTCAGCTCAGTCCTGAGCCTGGGCGTAAAATACCCAGTAAAAATAGTTCTTTCCTCTTCCAAATGTACATAAAGGGCCACCACACTACAGCTTCAGAAGCTCACACTGCCCTCTTGATGAAAAACACCCAAACCAACCCAAACCATCCATAGTATTTGCCCTGGACTCTACACCCCATCCCGTACCTTCCTGCATTTTCCTGGATACTCACTTTGTCTCCTTTGGGTCCCACCAGTCCACGTCTCCCAGGACAGCCCTGAAAGGCAAAGGAGCAGAGCTGTGTCACCCTGAAGGGGAAACACTCCCAACCAGTGGAGATCCCACGGTGGCTGGGTGACCAGTGCCACGGCCAGGGCCATCCCAGCCCCAGGAAAGAAGAAATTGAAATGGCTGATTCGGAGCAAACCAGGGGCACCAAGTCTCAAAAGAAACACCCTGAGGACCGGTGGGGCGGAAGGTGCACCCTATTTTATGCTGCTCCCTTCCAGCCCTCCTGCCCTGGCATGAGAAAGCAGCTCTGCTCGGCCAGCTGAGCAGCGTAATCCTGAGGGATCTGTCAGAGTGGGAGACAGACCCGGAGTAATGACGGAGTCTCAATATGAGTATGATCGTTCTCCCTTTATTCAAGTTTAACCATCCTCTGCTACCAGATGTCGGAGTGGGAGACGGACCCGGAGTAACGACGGAGTCTCAATATGAGTATGATCATTCTCCCTTTATTCAAGTTTAACCATCCTCTGCTACCAGATGTCGGAGTGGGAGACGGACACGGAGAACGATCATACTCATATTGAGACTCCGTCGTTACTCCGGGTCCGTCTCCCACTCCGACAGATCCCTCAGGATTACGCTGCTCAGCTGGCCGAGCAGAGCTGCTTTCTCATGCCAGGGCAGGAGGGCTGGAAGGGAGCAGCATAAAATAGGGTGCACCTTCCGCCCCACCGGTCCTCAGGGTGTTTCTTTTGAGACTTGGTGCCCCTGGTTTGCTCCGAATCAGCCATTTCAATTTCTTCTTTCCTGGGGCTGGGATGGCCCTGGCCGTGGCACTGGTCACCCNCCATCACAGAAACGCCCCAGACCATAGGGCCAGGGAGCAGGAGCACATTTCCTGACACCTGGTGAGGAAAGGCAGTGTGTTCGGGAAAAATCCCATAAAGCTGGATCACGGCCACACACTCGAACAGTAGTTTGGACGAGGACGCAAACATCTGCAGCTTCTAACTTGTGCGAGATCTGATCTAGCCCATCTCTAGTCAAAAGTGCGCATTTTGGCCAAGTGGTGACCCCACTTCAGGGCTTACCAAAGCATCTGTCTGGACAGAAACAAAGTCAGATGGGAGATTCTGGCTTTTCTCGATGAAAGAAATCTACCTGGAAGATGTCAGAGACTGATAACGCGCCAGGCTGCAGCACCGCTGTCCTGGTTTGAGTGACACAGGACTAATTTCTCTTCTAATGCTTGGGAAAACTGCACTTTTAAAAGACTCTAAGGTCTGAATTTGTGAAAATATTTACTTTACAGCCAGCTATGGTGTGCGGGTTTCAAGGTCTCAGTGTTTTTGAGCTTGCCAGGTGCAGCAATGAGGAGGAGCGAGATCCGGGCACTTGACCCAAGCTGGCCGACAGGATTATTTCAGACCATCAATGTCACATTCAATAGAAATTAGAAAGTTTGCTGTGAAGCTCTCTCTCCCTTGATGGCGGTGATCCAGACAACTTCTTCACCCCGGTGCCAGAGCCCTGAGCCCTTCCCTTCCCCTGGAAGCTGTAGCACTCCCAGTGTCCCACACTGGCTGTCCACTGCTGGGAGCGCACGACTTCCTACTGATACAGCTGGCTGAGCATAATCCTTGTATATTTATATTGGTATCGGGATCAATATTGGTTCTTTAGTGTTAATAATGTTAATTATCTAGTCTTATTCCATTAAATCTGTTTATATTTCAACCCCCGAGTTTCCTTGGTTTTCCCGATTCCCCTTCCCAGGTGGGGAGGGGACATCAGGTGAGAAAATCATTGTCTAAACGACACTAAATTGTTGCGGGTTTCTCAAACCATAACAACAGCATCTGCCTGCGTGTCTGCTGCAGAGCTGCGGCTCCCATGGCTTCAATTACAGCCGCCGTTTTTGTTCTGAGCTTTGCAAACAGCCCTTGTCCGTGCCCGGCAGCAAGCCTGGACACCCACACCGGATTACAGCCCCCCAGCACAGACACGGCTGCATCCCTGCGACCACCGAGGCAGCCCCGCTCCAGCAGCGGCCAGCCCCGACTTCCCTGCCTTGTGCCGATGGGATGGGGAAAAAGGCCAAGCTACATGTCCAGAAACAGCTTCGGCACTGAGGGATGCGTCACCAAAGGGACGCGTCACCAAAGGGACTTTGATCACCTAAAGTGCCCAGATCTGAAGGCCCACAGGGCTCCGGGGCTCAGTTCCCCCTCTCTGGGGGCTGTGCCCCCCGAGCTCGGTTCGTGTACGGCAACGTGTTCGTGCCAAATGGCACCGGCAGCGATGCTGGCAACTCTGCTCTGATTTTCCAGCCTTGGGTATTAGAATCATTTAGGTTGGAAAAGACCTTGAGATCAAACCTAACCCTGCCGAGTCCACCATTGCTGAAGGAGGTGAAATAAAGCAATTCCTGCCCACTGTACCCAAGAGTAAAACACGCAGGAGAACGGGCGGGGTCCCCTCCCCATGCCAGGCAGCCCCTCTATTTATCTGCCCAGCATCCCTCCGTCAAGGAGCTGGATGCGTGCTGCTGAGAGACCAGTTCTGCAGGAAGGTATCCAGTCTGGAGTCACTGGGATTTTACTGGGAGCACCACGCGCCTGTTGCAAGGTGCTTGGGGACAGGCTCATCCTCTCCACCTTGAGTGCAGATATAAATGAGATCCTTCAATAAGTCCTGCTTACTCCGGTCCCCCTCCAAAGACCTATGGGGTCCAGTCACTTCTTCTGGGTGCCGCCTCTAGCTTACCTCCTGCACGGACATTGGTTGGATGAGGCTTTGAGCAATCTGGTCTAGTGTGAGGTGTCCCTGCCCATGGCAGGGGAGTTGGAACTGGATGATCTTTAAGGTCCCTTCCAACCCAGACCATTCTATGATTCTATGACATCCGCTGCCCTAGGTCCACAGCTGAGATATGCCAGCAGTCGATGGGGTGCCCAAGGAACCCTTCCTCCAACGTGGCCACCAGTGGGTCACAGTACTCCACCTAGGACACTTAAATGCACCAGGGCCCTCTCTGAGATGGCCAAAGAGCTATTCCTCATCCTGCTCCTCCCCAGGCGCTGGCCACAGCCACCCCCAGCACAAACACCAATGTTGCAAAGCCAACGTGTGCAGTCCTAGCGCACAGTGGAGGGACAGGACAGGACCGAGCCACGGGCACAGCAGCACCCCCTGAAAGTTAATGGCATCTATTTCTCTCCCTTAAGCAGCTCCCAAGCTGATGCTATTTTGTGCAAACCAAAAAAGAATGATTCAGAGCACCAGGGACAACGAACGCAAAGGCTGCAACATTTCAGGAGAGAAAAACGAAAATCAACCCAAAAGATCTCATCCAGAAGGCAGCCGGTGTTTTGCCCTGCAAACGGCACGCAGCACCGCCCTGCAGCACCATCGTTCCCTCCTCCCATGGCGTGACCCGATGGCTGCAGCCCTGGGTGCTGCGGAACAGCCGGTGGCTCCTGGGAAGAAAGCATGGAGAAGGCTTTGCATTTGCCCATCACCCAAGTTCACGCCAGGCCTGACACCAGATGCCTCCAGCAGGATTCAATTTAAGCCTACGAATAGAAACCGCACCTCTGCTCCTAACCAGCTGGTGCTAAGTTTGAGCAACAGAAACTAAAGACGAAAAAGAAAAGCCTGTGGGGACGTACGGACAGCTGGGAACCCCCATGAAACACGGTCTACGAAAGCCAAGGAGCTTTTGAATACTGGCAACACAATGCAATCCCTGCAAGGAGGATTAGCAAGATCATAAAAATCAGCAGCTTTTAAAGTAAGAAACACTTTCCACTTCTCACGACGTGTTGGTTTTTTTTTTTCCCCACCGATCTCCAATGCCTTTACAGTGGAGGATGACTGGGATGGGAGCTGAGGGCATTGCAGTCTGAGGGGTCTACAGTCCGTAACCGCCCTGAACAGCATTGGGGCACAAAGCAGGACTTGGCAGGATGAGAAATAAACCTCCATCCACACCTCCTGACTGGAACAGCTACTCCAAGCGTTCTTGCAAAGGCATAAAAATCTCTTGAGGGTGGCAAACCAGATGTACATGAACCTGCACTGAGGGAGAGGACCCATTGCGTGGTGGGGCAGGGCTGGAGGTCTGTGCCCCACTGATTTCCCGGATCGACACTGCCAATGAAAGAGGAGAAGAAACCCCACAAGTGAAAAGGTTGATGCTAAACCCCTATTATTTCCAAACCTTTCCTCTAAGAATAACAAGAGATGTCACCGTCAGACACCCACCCTGTCTTGTGCCCAGGTCCTGGTTGCAAGGTTCCCGAGGTGACACAGTAAGAGGGTGAGCCACAAGCCCAGCACGCATCACCACGGCCAAAACCAGAGGTAAGGCAAAGTCCCATTCCCAAAGGAAAACCCCCAGATTCTTTTTAATGAAGTTGTCCAAGGCAAGGGCACTGATTCTTTGGTTTCCTTTCCACAGGATACATTTAAACACCCAAACCACCCATCATATCTTTTCTGGCATCACCATAAGCATGGGCCATGGCAGCAGCAAGGCATGTGGGTATGAACTCAGGGTCCCCTGCCTGGGCTGCAGCCCTAAAACAGGCTCTACGTGCCCAGAACCCCCATGGCTCAGGATGGGGCTTGGTGGGACAGAGACCCAAGAAGGCAGGAGGACCTTTGGGGACCACAAGCAAAGGCAGAGCTCACCTGCCCTCAGCCCTGAGGAGTGTTAACAAAACATCAGGAAAGGTTGGCAAGCTCAGCGCATAATTTCAGTGAAAATAATAGCTCTAAGCGTGCATGGCATGTGCCACTGCAGAGCTTCAAGCCCACACCCGCTTGCGCCAGCATCTCAAACCCAAACTCCTATTGCCGGGATGGAGCTGTGTTTCCACCCAGGATGCTCATGACCAAGAGAAAACCCATCTCAATGCTTTCTACAGGGGGAAAAAGCAATTCCCTCCCATCTGGGTCCCCTCCTCGTGCTGCCTCCCCTCCTGCTGGCTGACAGTAGGGCTGTCAAATGCTGTGACGTTTCCTCCACTCCCGGGATTTTTTCATCCTTCAGCATCTGTTCCTTTTGCCATTTTCTTCTATTTTTGCAGGCAATAGCTTCAGCAGCAAGGAAACGGCTCGAGGGGGAAGCTAGCAGTCCTAAATTTAACCATCATCCTATGAAGCCTGGCTCATCGATGACTAATTTAGTGCCAGGTCCCTCAAACACAGCCGTAAAAACAGCCGTGCGTGGAGACCTGCCCTGCAGCATCCAGATGAACCCCCAGGACAGCCCCAAGCTCAGGGCAGCCCAGATGGTTTTCGCACGGGTGTCTGCCCAGGTGGGAGGAGAAGGTGCCTGTGGTCACTTCTGGCAGCGGCACTGGGTAAACGAAACGCAATTTTCTAGAGAAATTGTTAAGAAAATTTAACCAAATTAGGGAAATCATTTTGGCAGAAGAAATAAACATGGAAAAATATGTAAAAACATTTTTCAGCTACTTCTCAATGAAGACTGATGACTTCGCTAAAGATTTATCTATTCGAAGTTTACTATTTTTTTTAGTTTCCCTTTTTTCATCCACTACGATGGATGAACAATCTGAAAAATAATCAAAACTTATTTCAAGACAAATTCAATGCTCTGCTTTGAACCACCACAAATTTTGGGATGTCGCCGCGGTAGAGAAGCAAAGGACAGTGATGCCAGTGGGGGCCACGGGCTGATGCCTGGGGTTTGCTGCGGGGACAGGGGCTGGAGGAGATGGCTTAGTCCCACTCCGAGCCCCTCAAGCCTGCCTCTGGGCAGGACCAGGGTGAAATGAAAACCGACAACATATTTATAGGACTTGAGACCATCTCTAGGGCAGGGGGAATAAGGGAATCATCTTCTCTCCAGTTGCCAGTGAAGTTTCTTCAGGGACATCAAAATACCTTCTCGCAGGGCCAGGCTGGTGCATGGAGAAGGTTTCCCTGCCCAGTTTCTCATGGCGAGCTGCTGGCACCGTAGCTCAGCAGCCTGCACCCACCGCCCACTCTGGAGGGGAAGATGCACCACCACCCATCCCTCCCTTCCCACAACCATCGCCTCCACCACTCACCGGCAGCCCTGGTGGTCCTGGCAGCCCTGGTGGTCCCGGCTTCACATGACCCTGCTGCCTGTGTGACACCGGCAAGACGGGATGCTGCAGATGGGCAGCGCCGTCCCCAATCCCTGGGACAGTGGGGCTGGCTGCTACCAGAGGATGTTCTGGGACACCCACAGCTGACCCCGTCCCTAGGGGACCTTTGGGAGCAGCTGCCTGAGGTGCCGATGGGGAGACCTTGGCGAAGGTGGCAGGCACATCCAGGTCAGTGATGGCATCGCCGGGTTTGCCGGGTGAGAGCTGCCGCCGGGTGCCCGTATCACCCCTCAGCTTGTCCGTGGTGATGTTCTCCTCCCGGGGGTCAGAGGCACGCTCCTTCTTGGCTGCTCTGTGTGTTTTGATGGAGGGTCCTGGGTGGAGAAAAGCACCATCAGGTACCCAGGTATCGTGACGGTGGGCAGGAGAAAGGGAGGAAACCATAACTATGGACTCACCAGAGCTACCAGTGACCCACGGGCTGCTTCTGCCAAGCCCTGGCCTGCCAGGGCTGGTGATTTTATTATACGTAGAGTTCAACAGCTCAAAGCCTTCATCCTCAATAGAAAGGCTGCCCTCCTCCTCATCAGCTGAGGGCATCTCGGTAGCAGAGAGTGAAGTCAGGGCGCTCCCATCAGGCTGGAGGTTGAGGGTCTCCTGGGCATCCTCCCACTTCCAAGGGGGCCCCAGGGTCAAATCCGAATCAGTGAGTCTGGAGTCCTGAAAAGGAAGAAGGGGAAAAAAAAAAAAAAAACAAATTTTAAATTTTCTTTTTTTTTGTTTCCCTCCCCTTTTCCTGCTCAACACACTTGTGCTTCTTAATTTCCCACGTGCATGAATGCTGCTGCGGGGGATGAGGCAGCTCCAGGCAGGAGCCCCTGAGCTCCCGGGCAGCTCGTCAGCAACGGGCAGGTCAGTTCTGCCACCTACGAAACAAAACTCGCCCTCTGCAAAGTGCCAGTTGTCGGCGTGGGCCATGCTAACACAAACCTCCTTCTCACAGTCCCGCTGCAATGATCCCCCACACCATTTTCTGTGCTGGAGGGGCATCGAGAGAAGAGCCCATAGCCCAATGACAGAAATCCAAACTTGAGAGCAGTTACTAAAACAATTAAAGCAAACGCATAGAGTTACACCAGGGATTGGTTTCTCCCTTTGGACTTTGATTTTGCTGCTTCTGCATATTTCACGGCTCCTAGTGGTCTCGGGGGAATGCTACAGGAGCTTGCAGCCCCCACCACACATCTCCTTCTCAGCCAAGCAGCTGCAAATCTTCAAGGGTTGGGAAGGGAAGGCAGATGCAAGCCCAAGTAGAACCTCCTGGACGCTTGCAGCAGATTAATTTAAGGCAGTGGCTTGCAAGGGACTCAGGCCGTCTTCAGCGGCCACGTTAAATGGTCCCTGCAGGACAGTGCAGGTCGCAATGGCTCCTTCAGCCCTACAGCCACCAGCAGAGCCCAGGTACTACCCATGGATGGAGGATAACTGAAACGTTGATAGAAATATCTACAGTAAAGACAAAAGCACTGAATGTGAAAAAGGAGTTAAACTTTAGAGAGCTACCTGCATTTAAAATGCACATCAATTTTACATCCAGCACCAGTGTAAGTGTCTCAGGCTGGGCTTGCACACTGAGCCACACACGCACAGACCCAGGGCTGGGTTGGTTGGTGGGTGTGAAGGACCTTCTCCTCTCCTGGAACAGCTGGCAGGATTTCCATCAGCCGCTCATGCCCACCACCCCCCACTCAGAGCTTGCTCCACACTCCCACTGAGCTCCATGGGGCATGGACAGCCCATCAAATGGCAATAAGAAGAGCTGGTGGGACCTCAGCCCCGGCTGGTGGCTCCTTGGGGCTGGTGCCATGAAGACATAGTCTGTGAGAAGTCACTAGAGGGAGATGCAGGCCCACGCTTGCCTTGCAGGGCTGCAGCGAGGTACAAGGAGATATGGACTATCCTTCTCATCGTCCCTCCCATGCTATCTTCTGTTGATTGAACCCATTACTTGGGTCTGTGGTGCAGAGCAGAATCAAAGCCAAGATGCATGCTGGCTTGGGAGCACCAAGGTGGATTTGCATGAACAGCAAGTAGAAAAAACAACAATTTCACTGCCAGAACTGGTGATTCTGCAGGTAAGGACTCAACGGTACTGCAGCAAAGCACCACTTCTGAAGGGCCCTGGAAGGCAGAGGACTTCCAAAGGCAGCAGGAGCTGCTGAAGCCTTTGATCTGCTGCTGGATGCCATGCCTTCAGATTGGAGATTTCCAAACTCTTCCCATCTCAAGTAGGGAGGAAAAGGGAAAATTTTCATTTTTTCAATTTTCAAGTGTCAAGTTTGAAGAGTTTCTTTTAAAAACATCTGAAATGCTTTGCTCCTGATTGTGAAAACTTTTATGGGGGCAGGTCCTGTCTTTGTTATATGTAATTCGTTATAATTTACTTTGATTTCAAGCTTTTGTGCATAAGCGATTTTATAAGCTAAAACCCATGTCAAATCAGAAAAAAAGCATTGTGTTTTTTTTTTTTTAAATATCAAAATGATGTATTTTGACAAACTTTTTTCCCTTCTAAAAGCTACCCCAAAAAGACTCTTTCCCCACAAGAAGTTCTAACTAAGGCAAATCAGCATCCTCTTGAAAAATTAGCAGTGCCAAAACCTACTGCTGTTACCAACCATGGAACACAATGCCTGATGCCTCCACAGAGCATCTCCACGCTCACGCCCACCGGAGGAGGATGGCCAGGCCCACAACGCACCCACTTCCATTGGTCCCTCTGCTGTTGGGGTAGGTAAATACAGGAGGGATGCATCTAAGACTACACGTAGGTACCAGAGGAACCCACCCTGGGTCACATCCAGGTCTCACGCTACCTGACCCGTGCTGCTCTCTAAGCCCTGCAGCTGCGACTGAGAGGGGCTTGGGGCCAACCACCCCCAACTCCCCTTGGAGCTGTAATACTCACCCCCACAGAGACAATATTTTTCTGAGCCAAGATAAGTGGCTGTGTATAGAGCTTTTTGGAAAAACAGAAATATTCTCACTTCCTCAGCCCTTAACACAAATTTTTCACCCCACTGGCAGACATAGACTTGACCCCCCAAAGAGGGAGGCAATGGCAGTGTCGATGTTGCTCTGCTCCCCTGGCCAGCACTATGTCCCAAGCCAAAGGACCAGCATTCCTCTATCACCAGGATTCTTATGCCCCAAATGGCAACGACAGCCATATTTTTAAAAAAACGGCATCTACACTAGGCGTTAAGAAGGCAAGTGGCAACCTTGCACCAAGGAGGAAGGGTTGAGAAAGGTCAGGATGAGGCAGAAAAGACAAAAAGCAAAGGAAACAGAGATGGTAAGCAGGAAAGCAAAGACCAGAGGTGACCAGCCATCCCCTCCTTCCCAGAGACCTCTAACGAGGACCCGTGGCCCTGCCCTGCAGACTGGAAAAACCACTGGATGCAACTGAAGGGTAAAATGCATAAAGCAGGAGAGAAGGGAGAAGTGATTTAGAAAAGGAAAAGACAACCCTAATTCATCTCCAGCCAGCTCCCTTGAGCTGGCTTTAGCAATTAGATGCTCTCAGATTTTCCCTTGGGCACTACTCAGCCCATGGTTCAATCTCCAGGCGAGCTCGTTACCCTCGCAGCCCTGAAGAGCAAAGGAAGATGAAGACTGCGTTTCCTAAACCGTACCCAATGTCTGGGTAAAATTCAGGGAGACTGAGGAAAGTAAGCTGCAAAAGCTCCGCACAAAGTCATCAGAGCAAAGCACCTGAAGGGGACAGGCTGCTACGGAGCTGTTGTCATCGAGAGAAACACTAATGTACAGTGAACGAGCCTGCAGAGTTTGGAACAAATTAAAACATGCTGCCAATTAAATCACAGCGGTTTTGCTGCCTTCGAGGTGGAGGGAAATCAGGCTTCAAATTGTGAGAGCAGGGAAGCAGCCAGTGCTGCTCATCCGCAGCACGGGCAGGCTGGACCTGGAGCATCACGGCAAGCTCTCGAGTGTGGCCAGCTGGCATGTCCCTTCCCTCACCCAAGTGTCCTCGGGGACCAGCCTGTGCCCTCTGCTCAGCGACACGGGGAGGCTGGGAAGCTGCTGGTGGCCATTGTTTGGAGGAAGCACTTGCAAGCTGGGCAAAGCTCACCATGTGGACACGCTCCACACTGCGTTCGAATTGCACTGAATTATGTTTTTTTGGTGCTAGAGTAGGTTTCAGGCAGACCAGGAGCTACACTGACCTCCCCTGCGGTCCACAGAGCACAGCGCTGAGTGGGACCCGAGGACAGGACAAGCCCTTTCCCTGCCACCCTTTGATCAGCATCAGCTAACCAGAAACTCCACCCAGAATCATAGAATCGTTTAGGTTGGAAAAGACCTTTAAGATCATCCAGTCCAACCATTGACCCTACTCTACCAGGTCTGCCACTAAACCATGCCTCTAAGCACCACATCTACATGACTTTTAAACACCTCTAGGGATGGTGACTCAACCACCTCCCTGGGCAGCCTGTTCCAATGTTTGATAACTCTTTCAGTGAAAAACTTTTTCCTCATGTCCAGCCTAAACCTCCCCTGGGGCAACCTGAACCCGTTTCCTCTTGTCCTATCGCTTGTTACTTGGGAGAAGAGACCAGCTCCCATCTCCCTACAACCTCCTTTCAGGGAGCTGTAGAGAGCAATAAGGTCTCCCCTCAACCTTCTCTTCTCCAGACTAAACAATCCTAATTCCCTCAGCCACTCCTCAGCACCTTTCCAGCAGAAGGACCTGTGGTTTAGCTTTATGTTCACAAATGTCAGAAAATAACCAAGGAAAGAGCATTCCTCTCCCGCGACAGCACCCATGCAGCCTGTCAGCCGACCTGCACAGCCCTGCCAGCCCCATTCTCCTCTAACCCTACAGCCTTCCTCAGGGAGGAAAGATCCAAATCTCAAGGAAACCACAGACCCTTTGTGCATTTTTTTTTTTTTCCCCCAATGCCAAAGTTGCTGGAACGGGGGTTGAAGCCATGCAGCACGTGTGGAGGCCGAGGACAGAGCCGCCAGCTTTACCCACTGCAAGGTCAGATTTGTGGTCCCCTAGGGCAGCAGAGGCTCTCAGGAGGACAAGGTGGGATCCTTTGGTGCTCTCCCATCACGCACGTTATCAGGTATATGCTTTCACTCTCCTTGCGTTTGGGTCCAAGGCAAAACAGGGCTGTGAAACTAGAGTTGAGGCAAGGGGCAGAATCCTGCCCTCGCTACAGCAGGCTCTCTCCCTCTATCACCGTTTTGTAGCCCCTTCGCACGCAGCGTAGTCATTTCTTTGCTTTTTCCTTGCCACACAGCACTACCGGCTGTCAGGGACAGGGATTCCCAAGGGACTAATAACAGTTTGTATTAAAAGCAGACGCTATTCATCCAGGCTAGCCCCTACATAGCCACACATCACCCAGCCAATGCAGAGACCATCAGCGCCCTCAATTAAATTAGTCTTCCCAAACCTATCAGAATCGATGGATTCAATTACATGAGGGTAAAACCCTTCAGAGGCTCCTTCAATGTAACACATAAGCCAGATTTCAACTCCAGTAAAGACCTCCCCCCCCCATCACTAGCTTTAACTAACTTGGTTTTTGGTCCTGTTTCTGTTTAAGCAGGATGACTGTGAGCTGGCAGTGGTCAGCAAAGAGCTGTAACACACAGACTCTAGCACAAAATTTTGGTGTTTTTTTTTTTAAACTAATACCATTAAAAAACCCCTTAGTTTATTTTACAAAGTCCTTTCGGGCAAGCAATCAAATAGAGAGCTGCAGAAAAAGTGTTCTGGCTAAAACTCAAATCCATCATTTGTGCATCTTAAAAACAGTTCAGCTGTTAATTATGAGCAACCACATTCCCTACAAGGTCACCTTCCCACAGAGGATGCGAGAGGAGCCAAAGGGGAACCGAAGGGACCTGCAGGCAGCTGGATCACCCTCCTCAGCCCAGCCTAGCACTGCAGGGCCGATTCCTTGCCCACCCCAGCAAGGAGACCCACGTCCACCTTGGGAAGGGAACCGCAGAGCACGGGGCAGGTCTGGAGACTCCGCAGACCCACGGTTGAGGTGCCCTCAGCTCTACCCACGAATCTATAAAGCTCACGCTTGGCCAGATATACAACCGCCGGCCACCTTCCCAGCGCCCGGCTCTTGTGGCTCATCCAGAAGGAGTTTCTGGGTAGTCTAAGATGCTAATTGCTCCTGTTAATGCACTGTAATTAGCAGCCACTAGCTCACTTTCCTCCCTGAACAATGCCGTCCACAGCCCACGTAATTTGTTAGCAAACCTGGGCAAAAGCGGTGGCAGCTCCATACCACACACTCCAACATCTGCCCAGCAAATATATTTAGCGTTATTTGTAAACGTCCAACTCCAGCAGCTGGGAGTCCGGAGGAGAGCATCTGAAATAGGAAAGGGGCTGAAAACTCATCTCGGGGGGAGGCAGAGGGAGTTCGTGTACCTCCCCATCCTCCTCCTGGCACAAAGGAGGCTTAGAGGTGAGGACCAAGCCTTAGATGCTCCTCCATGAGCTGCTTCTTGCAGCCACGTGTGGTAATTAAACCCTCTCCAATCCCAGCTGCATGACTCAATTTTGGGTTTGGCACACAGTAAATCCAACAAGAAATGAGAGCTGGTGGGGGCAGGGACTTGGCCTGTTTGTAAGTTCCAATTAAAATAGTTTTAAAAATCAACTCGTTCTTGGTTAGCTTTGGGTTTTGCTATTTCTAGTCCTATTTTGCAGCAGGCGTGTGGAGGACCTCTTCAGTTACCCTCAAAGAAAATTTCTTGGCTTTTTATTTTGTAACCAAACTTTTCATTCATGAACAGACCTGCAGCAATGCAGGACATTAAGAAAGGGCTTTTCAATCTGAAAGTGAAAATATTTCATTTGAGATGGAACAAAAAGCAGTACTGAGCCCTGTCTCAGGCTGCTGTGACCTGGGTACCAGGATCTGCTGCAGGTTCCCATCTCCTGGGGCACCTGAGCCACCCAAAGATGCAGGGAACTCCACAACAGGCATTTTCTCCTTTCATTTAATTAGGCACTGACATCTTTTTGTGGAAAATAGGAGCCTTTCACTTCCAAGCTCCATCTTGGAGACCATGGATCATCATCACCATCTCCCAACCTAAACCCCCACACCAGGCATGCAGCTCCAGCTGAGCCAAGTGGGCGCCTACCAAGACCTGGGGTTGCAGGAGACCCATTGGCTTCACAACGGCCCCGCTCTCACTTGGAGCTTCCTTCTAGCCAAGGCCTTTGCAAATAATTAACAGCAAGTCAAGGAAATAAAAGCACCCAACAGAGCCATAAACGGGAGGACTTGGGCACTAGATCAAAAGTCTGCACTGGCCCAGGGCGCTGGGGGAAGGCGCAGAGGGCAGGAGCAGCTCAAGGCTTTCCCACCACAGGGATTCACCAGTTTCACAAAGGACAAGGATGGACAAGTTCAAGGGCTGCTACAGCAAGAGAAAAACCTTGCTGGATGATTTCACGTTCCCTGCTCACAGGCAGAAGTCGTCACACGCAGAGCCAGCCACACGCATCCATCTCTAATATTAGCACCAGGGCAGAATATCCAGGCGTTTACTGCCCACAGAGCATCTCCGAGGTGAGCAGTGGCCTGCCCTGGTCCCCAGGGCCCACTGGCCAGGAGGTTTTTCAGGACATTTTCTCATCTGCAGCACTGGCTGCTGCCATGGAGACTGGGCTCAGGTTGCCATGGGCTGCCATGTGAATGCCAGTAGCAAGAAAGCTCTTAAAAATCAATGAGCTGTTACATTGGAGTGTTTTTTTTTTTTTTTTCCATTTTGCTGTTAAACCACTAAAAAAGAGAAGCCACCTGATGCCTAGACGTACCTTGAAGTTCCAGGCAAAGAGGCTGCAAGCGTCCCATCAAATCCATTAAAATAAGTCAGCAGAGGTATCGCTCCACTCAGGAAACCAGAGGGGAGGTTTCTAAACACCTTCCCTCCATCCCATCGCACACCACCAGCAGCAGACATCCTCACTCTGTTGCCCCAGAGATGCTGACATCTGCTTGTAAAAGCTTGCCTGAAGGCAGGCTAAAATTGGGTCCTTGATGCAACCAAGCCTGCCCTGACGTCACCTGCCGTCTTACAAGCCAGGCCTCCACCCCAGCCTCGTTCAGCTGGAAGGAGGTTTCGCTCGAGGTTTGGAGCCTGCACCCATGCAGGTGCTCAGGAGCATCACCATGGTCCTCCCTGCCCAGCTGTGGTGCTGTGACCAGTGCCCCACACCGCAGAGGAAGCCCTCCTGCCAAGGTCTCCTGCAAAGTCTGAGGAACTCCTTTGGAAAGAACCTCAACAGCACTGTTCCTCATTTATATGCACCAGACAAGCTCCTACGAGGGGGACAAATGTCAGCAGAGACACATAACCCTCTGGGTGACTGTCACCGCAGGAGAGCAGCTCCCTCGAGGGGAGCAAGGTGAATATCTGTTCTCTGTGCAGCAGCCCATGAAGAGAATAGAAACAACAGCAGTTTCTTTAGGAGCCAAAAGAAAGAATTTGGTTTTTTCTTCCAAAAATTAAATGGCAAAGTAGTGTGGTTTTGATATTACATTCTTGTTGCTTTGGGGAGTGTTCTGATTAAAATCACAGTCTTGAAATATAGCTTTAATGGTGAGGAAAAAAAAAAAAAAAAATCAAAGTACTTCAGCTTTCCAACATGACCTGTATGTCTCCCTCCAACCAATTTTGCCAGTTTTGATCCAAAGTGCTAATTTCTTCAAAATATTTTGCAAGAAATGAAACCGCGCTATTGAAAAGTTTCAGCTGCGGCCACTTGTAAGAGACCTTGGTACCTCATTCTGTACATCTCGAAGAGGAAAATTAATGAAAGGTACCAGCATCTCTCTGCTCCACGGGGCACGGTGGGG
Source organism: Burhinus bistriatus (assembly GCA_013397275.1). Lineage (NCBI taxonomy): Eukaryota > Metazoa > Chordata > Aves > Charadriiformes > Burhinidae > Burhinus > Burhinus bistriatus. The sequence continues at coordinate 106,511 of VYXH01002599.1, forward strand.
GCTGGATGATTAAGCCCACAAAGCCCATTGGCATCAATAGCCAGAAATCATTCGACAGGCAGAGGACCAAGGGAGGCCTGGCTTAAAAAGATGCTGGAGACCCTGCCTCGTGAAAACAACTCTGCAAAGCCACAGATTTAAAAGCCAGTTCTTCAAAGAAAAGTCACCTGTGGATACGACGTCTAGGCACAGCTGGCAGATGGCAGCAGGTGAGGAAGAGGACGGTGGGAAGCCAGGGCTTACAGCCTGAGCTCTGTCCCCACTTTCCTAAAACAACAGGTTGAAATGTTATTTTTACCAGATGCCCAGGTCGTATTAAAAAGAAGCTGTGAGGCACTGCAGGGGCAGGAGCCGAAGCATTCAGGTATTCAATAGGTGAAGCCAGTGCAGAACAAATCCATAGGACACACTCCAGGCAGGGGATGCCGACTCCCAGCGGGAAGCAGGGGTCCAGCCCTGCCAGCCTGCACTAACACAGCATGGAATTCCTACACATTGCAGACGAGCGTTTTTTAATTCAACTTCAACATCCGGCATGGGAAAGGTCTATATTGGAAACTCTCATCTGGTGAGCTCAGGGGAAACGGGTCTCTCAGCTAAAAGTTACTGGTCTCTTAGGCACAAGTAATCACGACTGAATTATATTGGTTCTGTATAAACAGGACAAAAAGCCAAAATCAATAGCATACATGCCTGTGCCTTTAAATAGGCCAAATTTAGAGAAGAACCAGCTGAGAAAGACAAATTGGGAACTGCTTTAAACAGCTCAGGAGTTGTCCAAAAGCATGAGAATTGAGGCAAATGGCATGGGGGTTTCAAACCCCCAGAAATTAGATATGGGAAGTGGGGAACAAGCACAAATTGAAAGCAGCCACTAAGGATGCTAAAACGGGGAGGGGGCTGGGGGGGGAGGAATCAGCATGGGATAAGCAATGCAGAGTCTAGGATTTGTAGAAAATCAACTCGGACAAGGCAAATAAAGACAGGAGAAGTCTCTGACCCGGCCATCCCTCGTTGCAGGACGGGGTCCCCATCGTGGCCCCCCGCCACGTGGAAGCGGCCAAACCGCCAGCAGCGGTGTGGGAAGATGGAGCCGGCGAAGCCGCATTTCTGTCGATGCTTGGGAAAAGCCAGATGACATAACCAGACGACAACGAAGTAGTTTCCATTCCAGAAGTGACAAGGAGGAGGGGTTTCTCAATCCCGTCCCCATCATTCAAACTAAAAAGCGTTAAAATACCAGGCTCTCCTGAACACGAGCACCGATTTTTCTATTTGGCTCAGAAAGCTGGGGAAGCTCCAGGGGACTGGGAAAAGGCTTTATGTTGTGCCAATATGCAAAAAAAACCCAGGCAAACAGGAGGCCTTGAGTAATTACAGACCTCTTCCCTTAAGCCGAGCCCAAGCAAAATAACAGAGCAACTGATATGGGGCTCATTAATGAAGAAACCACAGATAATGTAATTAATGCCATGGTTTTGAAAAGAGTTGCCGTGTAACTAACTTGGTATCTTGCCTGAGGAGATTAAGAGCGTTTTGTTGACAGAGATAACAGTGTTGATGTAATGTTCCTAGACTTCTGTAGGGCTTTTCAGTTAGTACAGCTCGATACCGTGATCCAAAACCTCGACCGACTTCCTAAATGGAAAACAGGCTAAAACCCAGCTCAGAACGTATCTCCCTACAGGAGCCCAGACAACTAGCGTAACGTGCTGCCCTGATTTTCAGCTAGGCCAGACTAGGTAAAATGTATTTCAAAGCTTAGTGTTTTCTCTCAGGAAACACGTTTTTGTTAATAGAAGCCTCTTCTATCCAACAGGTAAAGGTACAATATGATTTACAAGCTCAAGACTAGAGAAAGATGATTTTAAACTATTTTTTCCAGCACATTCTAGCACCAAGCCCCTGGAAGAGGCTCAGTCACGGGAAAGTAGAAAAATCGAGGCTGGACTCCTTGCTAAGCAAGCTGCACTGATTTAAAGGAGGGATAATTGCCAGGAAATCCTACGGGCTGTGTTCAGCAGTGGATCAGGTCAGACATAATTACACCTTTGGATCCGCAGCATCCGCAGCAGGAATCCGGGGAAGAAAAACCCCTTCTGGGTCTCAACACAGCCTCCCTCCGCTCCGCACCGGTCCTTGCTTCCTCGGGGAGGTGCGCAGGGCTGCAGCCCTCAGTGGAAGCATCACCCTGTCCTTCTCCAGGTGCTTCGGGCCAGAAGCGCAGCATCTTGCGTGCAGGAGACATCTGCTCAACCAAAACTGGAACAGCTCAGCCCAGCGATCCCCCGCGTCGCTGCTTTGTGTAACCCAAGGCAGCAATACTTGCTCACAAGTTTCATGTATGGCACCCGGGTGCTGCATTTGGGAAGCAAATACGTTGTAAGCCTAAGTAGTAAACAAGATAAATTATTCCTTTTTGGAGGTCCACGTGAGATGCCTGATAAGTGCCCTGTTTTCACAGGGGAACGTTCAGGGCTTCTGGGTACCCTGACCCAGGCAATCAGAAACTGGAGCAACCCAAAAGCCTGAACCCTCCTGCAAACCCAACACCCAGGGGCCAAATTCAAGCTGGAAAGACTCCGAGGGGCTCCCCGTGCTGCCTGCCGCGCTCTCACAGAGCACAAGTGCCTCTCCTCCAACAGCCCTTTCTGAAGCAAAACCAAAATCGAAACCCATTTCTAAGTGACCCTCGGGCAGAGAGCAGCCTTGCTGGTGGCTGCAGGCAGAAGTGGCTGCCCCAAGCACACGGCCCTGAACCTGCAGCAGGACACGAGACACTGGTGGGAAGCAAAATGCTCCATGAAGATGCTCGAGCAGGAGCAGAGAAGTGGCCGATCAAGCCCTCGCTGACTTTTCTGGCTTGCTGTATGCCAGAAGTATTGCAGCCAGGGCACAAAACCTGAACCCAGGCAGAAGGTCAGATCATAAATGGTTGAAGAGTAGCTGTAATTCTCGGTAGCGGATGCCTCAGGGCTTGGTTCGGTGGAATAGCGCTTTATTTCTTTGACATAGGGTGGTGGCTAAAAACCACTGCGGTTCAGATCGACATACTCCTTTCACTACGTTTATCGCACAGTGGGTTTGAGGAGCAATAAGTTATCCATAGGCACCTTATCCTACCTGAAAAACCAGTTTCAGAGATCTTCAGATGGCTGAGGTATTAGAACTATCAGAAACGAGACCATCCATCTCAAGATAACACCTGAGAGCAGCAGAGACATTGCTGGGCTCGAGCTGTCAGTCACCCTTCCCCCACCAGCCCTCGCTACAACTCCACAGGGATATTTGGTAGTAGCCCAGGTTATCCAAGGAGCTGCCAGCCCGAAGGCCAAGGGGACCAGTGGGGTGGAGGAGAGGCAGTTCCCCCATGAGGGCTCATCTCTGTCAGGCAGGATGGACCAAGGGCAAGCAGTTTGTGACAGGTATTTTAAAGACTGACATCCAGAGTATGGACGTCTCCCCAAGTTAGACAGGCTCCAGAGTGCTCTGATTTTAAAGGAAGGATGCTTTGACGTTAGGCAAAGATACTAACAAGAAATTAGCAACCAAATTTCCACTAAACACTTTCAAAAATTATCTTTAGGATGGACCTTCCTCCTAGTTTAAGTTGAGCCAGCATTTCCTTTGACACACTCACACAAAAAAAAAAAAAAAGAAAGATATTCACCCCCCCTTCTCTCCCTATGAATTATCTCTAAGCCTCAAGAGCACCACGTTGTGATCTGCCTTATTCAACTGGGATGTTCCTCAGTATGATCAAAAACTAGCAAGAAAGCCCTGTAAAGACAGATCTTTTACTCTGTATATTGGATATTTAAAAACTTCAAAAAACCACAAAACTTTTAGTTAAAACTCAGACTTGGTAACAAACAACAAAACCTCACAAAAAAAAACCCAAACCAACTTTTTTTTTTTTTGCCATCCGGGTCCTAGTAACGTCCAAGCTCATTTTGCTCCACGTTCTCGGCTGCCACCAAGCATTGCCTGACCCGGCAGAAATACAGGCTCACGACTCGTACCGCACAGGACCATCTCCCCCTGCTTAAGCAGGTGCAAAACCCGGAGCAGAGTCAAGCGTCTGCCCAGCATGCGCTTCTGGTTCATTTGGCCTCCCGCTCCCTGGAAGCGCTTCCAAAAAAATTACTTGCAAGGAGGTGCCAGGCTGCTGACTGACGCGTGCCATAAAGCCAGAAGAGTGACACCAGCCTCACCCCCCTCAAACTTCCCTTTCAGGCTGAAGGACGGCCTGAAGTCTGCTCAGGGATTCCTCCCAGCCCACCACCGTGGAATCGGGCTAACTGGGAAGATGCCATGCTGCAGGACAAGACTCTCGCCAAACTCTAACAGCAAAGTCCAGGCTGAAAACTTTAAATCCTTGAAGAAGCGGCTCAGATGCTAACAAGAGACCCACCTTGGGTTTTTTTAAGTTCTGAAGACCAAAGAGGATGGCGAGGAGGAGGAACAAGCTGTCCCCGCTGCCGAAATGCTGTATTTGTACGCACAGTGACCGTGCTGGACTACTACTGAGCTGTTACTATTTAAGGAGCTAGCAACAGTTTTAGGATCAAATGAGACTGAAAGAGTGACTGCAACACCGATTTTGTTCAATAACTAAAGCGAGCACGGCATGTCTGCTCTTTCATGAACAAACCGAGCATTTTCATAGAGCTTTCATAGCATTTTCATAGAGCTTTCATAGCACTTTTAAATCCGGAAGAAATCTCAGAAGTCGCTTGAACTGTCCAGGTAATTAAACCTGTGAAATTTTATCTCTTTGGAAATCAGTGGGATTTAAGCTTTCTTTGACTTTTGGTTGAATGGCTTTAGGATCCCAGACCGAATTGCTTTGGAAAAAGCCATTCAGTTTGGAAAAAGCCATTCGGTTTAGTAATCAACTCGGTACTCTTGCTCGTGTTGAGGGTAGACAGACAAAGAGAAGACAAAAGTAAGGAGAAGTGGCTCAATAGCATCCTTGTCTCAAAGATTACTCATAAATGACAATCTACTCCTCAAACAAAACCCCCAAAAACCCACAAACGGAGTAGACTGCAATTCAGGTATAATTTAGGCTGCCCGTAATCTATTGCCTTCATCCACTTACATCTTCCTCCACCATCACCCTAGCTCTCCATAATTATTTAGCTCTAATTAGCAATTAAGGAATTCACCAATACACCAATTTATGTCTAAATGAACAAAGGCACGGAAAGGGTAACTACAAAGTATAGCTTTGGATCGTCCCTGCAGCAGAGCTGATCTGCTCTTCATTATTTTCAAACTGTAACGCATTAGTAGCGCATTTTTTCTTTTAATAAATCCAAACGTCAAAGATCCCGAGGCGTCTCTGGTCCTGGTTAAGTGCTTGAAAAATAAACTTGTCCCAAATCCAGAATATTGTTAGTCTTCCCCTGCAGACCTATGAGTTTCCCCACTTTTCTTATTACGGCAACATGTCACCAATTCACACCAGTCGCCGGGAGAACCGCTGCCAGCGAAGCCGGCTGGCGAACAACCATCGGATGGGGGAGCACGTCCTAAACAGGATCCACCAGGATTTGAGGACTAATTGCAAGGAGGTAGAGGCCGCCTCTTTCAGGCATGCTCGGGAGGAGTGATTTTGCCACCTCAGCTCATTATCATCGTTACAAACCCAACCCATACGAACCCCTCATCAGCAAACCAGCTCACCCGAGCCCGCCTGCTGCAGCAGCCCTTGTGCCAGGGTCAAACCCTGGAGCGGATGGTGCGAAGCCAGCCGCGAAAGGCCACTTGGCCACGCATGAAGCACAGTCTGTGTGAAGGAGTTCGCGAGGGGCAGCCAGACAGTTTAAGCCAGGCGTGAGAACAGAGACTATCCCCAAAGGGTTAACAGCACCGCCTGGGAGGGTGAGGGGAATACAGAAAGGAGTCCTTACTGCTCACACATACACAAAAAAAAAAAATATCTCAATTTACATTTGCTGGCAGGTTTTCCCCTCAGGATGTCTGTTTGCATGAACTCGAACAACAAACCTTGGCTAGAAATCCCAAATAAAGGAGAACCACAAAGGACTTGCAGCCCGCACTGCTCGGAGCGATCCCCCACCTGCCCTGATGCATGCAGAGGAGCTGGAGACATGGTCCAAGCTCCTGCTGGGTCACAGCAGCTCCAGCAAGGAGGCGGCATCCCCCAGCCCCATGAGCACCAGCAGGACTCAGGAGCAGCCACCCCTCTCCCACCGCCGGACTTCCCCAAGGAGCCATGCCGAGGAAGCGCGATGCTTTGCGACGCCCAGAATCACAACCGCCCTCCTCCCACTGCAGAGCTTCAGCCCTTCCCACCTCCTCCACCATGGCGAGCAGCAGCAGCAAGTCCTCTCCAGGCAGACATCACGTCCCACATGTGGGCAGAAGCAGCAGTCATCCAGCCTTCTGCTTTTCCCCCCCCCCGTACCATGCAGAGACCTGCCACCCTGCCAACCTCACCCTTTCCTTCCCTCCAAGCAAATCCAGCCGCAGCCAGGCTCGCCAGCAGATCCACAAACACCCCTGCGCACGCAGTGGCCTGATCCATCTCGTCACCACCTTCATCAAGCCACCCCTCTTGGGCACAATGTCAATGCACAGGAAGGTCACCTAAACTCGCCTTGGCCTCCACCAGCTCCGAGACATGTCAAGTTACAGTCAAACCATTCAAGAGAGATACTGCAATAAAGCCAACAATAACTAGTAGCCTTGCCTGGGTATTTTGGCTTTTTACCTGATTGCTCGTTAGAGCAACTCGTTTCCTCAGGAGACACTGTGGTGGTGAGACATACCAGAGGGACATGGGGAGGGACATACCAGAGGGACATACCTCCTGCAGCAATGCAGGACAGTCGTACCTGAGCAGATGAGTCCTGGATTTCATTGGTTTCTTTTGGCACCTAGACAGTTGGGAGAGAGAGAAAGAGGAAAAATATCACTGCCCAAGGACCTGCACCGACTTAAGCGTGTGCTTATTGCTGGCTTCAGGATTGAAGAGCGTGCTGCCTCTGATGGCATGGGAAGCATCCAAGGAGCACGCATTGGGAACCCGTCATTCACAGCGACACGAGGGAATAGCTTTTGATCGAACCTCTCAAGTCTTTGGGTGGTTTTTGCAGTTTCTTTTGGTTTTGAAGCTAATCAGTCCTGAGGAGGGCCAGCAAGGGATGGGAACTGGTGTGATGTGGGGCAGAATTATCCTGTGGGTTACCACTTGCAGTCAACTTACTGATGCTTAAAATAAAACCTCCTCCCTGCTGGGTAAGCCACTGGAGCCGTTCAGAGCACAGGATAATATAGACACTAAGAGCAGCCCATCACCTTGTAGGCTCAGAGGACACATCTTGTAATTTTTAAATCAGAGATTTGACCTTACTACTTAGCTCTAGGGAGCGAGCCCAGCTTATCTTGGAGCTACAGCCAGTACCTAAGGGCTGTCAGCATGAGAAATGCCAGGTATCATTTTGGGGACGACCATGGGTTACACTTGCTGGCAACTCGGACACACCTTACAGCAGGCAGACAACCAGGGTGACCTGCCCTGCGTTGCGTACTTGGCCTTCTCCACATTTACTCCCCAGCAAAGCCAGCTCCTTATGATCAGGGCTTTTCCTAAAATCCTCCTCTTTAAGTAATAAATACAGAAATTGATGCAGCCCACCCTGGGGAATGGAGCAATTACTGCAGGGCTGCTCCGGGTGCAGGGAGAGGTGGGGGCAGCAGCACCAGCTGGGTGTCACCACAACCCGGGGTGACTAGCACCAGGATCCCGGGCGAAGGAAACCTTGGGCAGGACCCAGACAGGGCAGATGCTCCATCTGACACCCAGTTCCCTCCCCTGACACTGCCCTCTCCCAGCTCCTCGCTAGACCATCAGAAAAGGGTATTACACAAGGGAGGTTCGTGCCTCTTCAGCGAGCCTTTTCCAGGCAGCTATGAAGTCCTTCTAGATACCTGGCCTACAGAGATGAGTTATCTCCCTGGGTCAACTCCAGCTCCTGAGGAAAGCCTGGGTGCTTCACATCTTTGGGGATTTAACTATGTGATCTGTGCTTTTTGGCACAGATGTATTTCTTGAAAAATTGCTGAACACTGTAGTAAAAGTAAAATCTACAAAACTTCCATTTTCCAGCAATGCTGACAAAACAGAGGAGACAACCTTTGGAAGGACGATGCACCAAAGGGTGCAACGCAGCAGCCTTGCTGGGAGCGAGCAAGAATTTCCAAGTGATGTACAATTCCCGAGTACAGCTTTCACCCCCTCCCAAAAGCAAAGCTCCAGCTGCAGCATTACTCAAGAGCGACTCAAAACTTTCCTGTGTTAAACACACGAGCACGTACAGTCACACACACACCCAGCCTTTCTTTGGCTCAGAAACTCTCCCTTTAACTCATTCTCCCTCTACACCAAACCCATCTATGACGTGAAGGGAGGGTTCAGACGGTGAAAGAAGAACCACCCCATGTACTGGCCACCATCACCTCAACTCTGACTGGAGACCCAAGAACTTCCAGGCTGCATTAACGCCCTGGGTTGGGCCTTTCATTTGAACCGTGTCACAGCAGAAAGGAGCTTGGGCCAGCAACCCCCCAAATTTGGCAGCTGCCCTCAGCCACACCTCTGGCCAGGCTGGTGAAAGCTGCTGCGGGGAACCGAAGCGGTTGAGGTTGAAGGAGCTTGTGCACGTTGAGTTGTAGCTGTGGCAGTGCTCGCCGGCGGCTGCTGGGTCTCCCATCACAAAGGTCAGCTGCTGCAGAGCACCCTGGGGAGGAAGAGACATGGAAACCATTGTTTACCCTCATGCTTCCTCCAGAGGAGGTGGAAAGGTCTGGGGCGTGCGGGGGTCAGGGTGGTGGCGTCTCCAGCCTCTCATAGCCAGGGAGTTCCTTACAGGACGGTTTAGGCAATCAACCTTCACTCCCCATCTTCAAGAGCTGGATGCAAAGATCCTGGGAGCGAAGGCTAAGAGCCAGCAACGTGCAAGCTATTCTTGAGTTAAATAACAGCGAGGATCCAAGGGGTGCTGAGCACGCTGCAGGATCAGGCCCTTGCTATTCACCTCCGAGAGAGCATCCTCCCCTGGCCCAGCCTGAGCCGTACCCCGGTGCAGGGCCAGTACCGAAAGGGACCCCTCGACTGGCTGACAGCTGTGTGCCCCCAGGCAGCAAAGGCTTGCAACTCCCCCGTCACCTCCCCAACTCCCCCCCTCACCTCCCCACACACCCATGCAAGGACCGAGAGCAAGGACCGCTCGGCTGGGTGCTGCTCTCGCGCTGCAAAGGCCCCGTTGAAAACAAGAGGGCACGAGGAGGGAGAGCCAAGGAGAGGATTTACGAAGAAGAAAAGAACAAAGCACAGTATGGGACTCCCGGCACAGACCACCTGACAGAGGAGGGAGGGGGGCAGATATACAGAGATGCCGGTTCATCTGCGAAGGCAAAATGTCGGCCTCCAAGGTTCTGCACTTGTCAGAATCAAAACTGGTTCAAAAAGGCCTTCTCTGCCCTACTAGGCTGCTTTCACATTTCCCTCATTAAGCTCAGGGCGACTGAAATAATGAGTTAGCAACGCAGCACCGCTGATGCTCGAGCAGCTTTCCTGCATGACATGACTATCCAGAGGGAACATCTGAGCTGGCTCCATCCACCCAGTGGTTCTCTGCTACCTCCCAGCAGCAGCAAATGCCGAGAGGACCATGTCCAAGCTGCCAGCTAACCTCTTCGCTAAATGAGCCAAAATCTTCCTCCCCAGGCTGGAGGTGCAGCTGGGAAGCCCACTATAAACCAGGGACAAGGAGAGACCTACACCACAGAAATGGGGAAGAGCTTCGGATTGATGACACAAACCAGGGGTTTGTCTCCAAAACGGCGCTTGGACTTTTTCTGTAAAAGTTAGACCTGTTTGATGCCCTCAGTTTCTGTGTTTGAGATTGACCATCAGATACATTTCAACACAAAGCCTTTGAATTTATCAGGCATTTTAAGAAGGCCATCTGCTTTGACCCGCTGGGAATGCTTTGCTTTTAAAGCCCTCAAAGCAGAGACTTTATCTTCAACACACACATGGGACAACCTCCCCAACCAAACGCTTTGCATGCTGACTGCACAGATGACTTCTGTACGTGGTACAAGTCATGGTCAACAAGAGAGGATGAGTGTCAGTCTGTAACCTAGAGGTCTCTACTGCTGACCTGACTGCTGGCACTTGTGTTGCCCTGACCCCAAAAGCAAGGACTCTGCACAATTCAAAGTCTTTGCAAAGCTCACTCTCCCCAACTGTGAAAATAAATGGTGTGTTTTAGGAAGAGAAGGCAATGGATTCCTTCAGAGGGAGTTGCAACCTCACTTCATGCAGCTAGAGCAGACCACGTCCTCAAATACAGCCCTGCCAGCTCTGCCCAGCTCTCACCTTAAAGGGGATCTCAAAGGACTCGATCAGGCCTCCGATGATGATCAGCCCCTCAGTGTTCACTCCCATCCCAAAATAATTGGACCAGTTCACTCTGTCCACCAGCCGACAGTTCACGTGCAACTCCAACCTCTCCAAGGAGATGCTGAGAGCAACTTGGTGCCAGCGCCCATCACCGAGAAAGGAAACTGGGAACCTGCGTGCCACAGAGCGGGAAGGGAAGAGGCACAACATGAAACTTAGGTCTTACACCTTATGCAGGTCTAGGCTTCACCCTTACCAGCTCCCAGGGTCCCTCATGTATCGACCCTTAGTGCAGATGCAAGGAACAGTATCAGAGAATTTAGGTCTACCTTATTACCACAAGCAGGCACCATCTCTTCTCTTCCAGCACAGGAATGCCGTTTCTATCCAATGGATTTCGGCACGTCTACAACCAGTTGAGGTCTGAGAAATTATTGCTATTTGTGTCTCTCCCCACTTGATTTATCCCCAGGTATTCAAACCTTTTTGTTCTTTGCTTTGTTTTCCAGATCAGCATCATTTTTAGATATTAGAGTTAGGCAGTGACTACCTGTGCAGTCACAGCACCAGGTCTGAGGGACCACTATCCAGGTGGGGGGGTCATGACCTTGATTCAGCTGAGGAGGGGTCAGAGCAGCACTGCTCAAAGCCTATAGTGGGGAACCGTAACTCTGGCCTTGGGAGTAGAAAAGGAAGTATGAAAAGGCCGAAAAAAGCATCTGAGCTGGAACTTACTCATAGTGTCTCCTCCTTGTGGTGACAAAGACCAAGCCGTACGGGTTAATCCTGATCTGGAAGAGCACGTGGCTCCGATGGCTAAGGATGGTCACTAGGCTGGTGTCCTCCTTCAGTGAGTACCTGAGCTTCATCAGCACACTCAGCTCATCTGTGAACCTAGGAGAAAGATGTAATGCATGGCATCCTGCAGCAGCTGCTGGTGCATCACCATGAACTGCCCTCTTAGGACAAAAAAAACCTGAGTCACAGCACAAATGAACTCAGTGAGAACAAAAAATAAAACCCCAAGAGCAAACAATCATTCAGGTTGTAAGGTCAGGAACTCAAAAGAAGCAGCCAGGCCAAAATTAGCATTGCCCACATAACCTTAATGCATCCCTCTCAGGTGCAATCTCAGCACGTGCTTATGTGGCTGTGCGTGATTCTCCATGGGACTCCTGCTCTGCCCACTGCTGAGAGTGGATGGTAACCCTTCAGTGCTCCCTTCTCTCACCACGTCCAGTGTCCTTGTTCACGGCAAGCTACAGCCTCATAGCAAGTACAGCAAAGGTCCAACCTGGTCTATGCCTCCACAGACTAGTGCCTGGGCATCAAGCAATGCTGAAGGTTACGGCTGTGCTATCTCTCCTACTCTCTCCAGTTATGTGCTGGAGCAGAGAGGTCTTCCTGATGGGAATCACAGAATGGTTTAGGTTGGAAGAAACCTTAAAGATCATCCAGTTCCAACCCCCCTGCCATGGGTAAGGACACCTCCCACCAGACCAGGTTGCTCCAAGCCCCGTCCAACCTGGCCTTGAACACCTCCAGGGATGGGGCAGCCACAGCTTCTCTGGGCAACCTGGGCCAGTGTCTCATCACCCTCAGAGGGAAAAATTTCTTCCAGAGATCTCATCTAAATCTCCCCTCTTCCAGTTTGAAGCCATTACCCCTTGTCCTATCACTCCATGCCCTTGTAAAAAGTCCCTCTCCAGATTTCCTGTAGCCCCTTTCAGATGCTGGAAAGCTGCTACAAGGTCTCCCCGGAGCCTTCTCTTCTCCAGGCTGAACAACCCCAACTCTTTCAGCCTGTCCTCATAGCAGAGGGGCTCCAGCCTTCTGATCATCTTCGTGGCCTCCTCTGGACCTGCTCCAATAGGTCCATGTCCTTCTTATGTTGCGGGTTCCAGGCCTGGACACAGTACTCAAGGTGGCATCTCACGAGAGCGGAGTAGAGGGGCAGAATCAACTGCTGGCCATGCTTCTTTTGATGCAGCCCAGGATGCAGTTGGCTTTCTAGGCTGTGAGTGCACATTGCCAGCTCATGTTGAGTTTCTCATCCACCAATACCCTCAAGTCCTCCTCAGGGCTGCTCTCGATCCATTCTCCGCCCAGCCTGTATTTGTGCATGGTATTGCCCCGACCCATGCCAAGGACCTTGCATGAGCCTTATTGAACTTTACGAGGTTGGCACGGGCCCACCTCTCAAGCCTCTCACCAAGAAGACCAAGAAAACACATTCCTGGAAATGGTCAGTTAAGCACTGTGCCAGTGTGTCTCCCCTGCACACGACTAAGAACGATGGAAGAAAGGGAAGAAGCACTGAGCTCGTAAGAGCACACAGTGGATGCGTTATCTTCATGTCATTATGGAATGGGGTCTAAAAGTAACCCCTCAAACCAACAAGCACGCATGAGATGATTTTGAGCACCACCACCCCAACCCCATCCCCCTGAAGGCAGCCTACCTGTCTCCAAACGCCTCCCTCGTAGGGATGTTGAGGGTAGCGTACTGCCCAATCTCCAGGATGCTGCAGTTGGCTTCATCATAGCCGAAGGAAATATTGCTGAGGTCCTGTGCGTGGGAAGTAATTTTGTCCAGCAAGTTCACTTCATCTGCATTGGGGGAGAAGAAAGAGATGCTCAGTAACTCAGATACCTTCACTGCAGGGCTCTGCTGTCTTTGTTCTTCCTATTAGACAACAGACAAAACTCCCAGGAAGAGGAGAATACAGTTGGGGGACATTAAAATAATCCACAAATTCAGTAACCTCAGATGAAAACAAACATTCAGACAACCTCAGAAGCAGCCAGGAGATCTTTTTGAAACAGAATACATGTTTTGAGGCCAGTGTCCGAAAGACATGAAAGGCCATTCCTACCCCAGCAGTGGTGGTACCTTTATGACCATATAGTTGGGATGCCCAGGACTGTAAAGCAGAGCCTGAGACACAAGTCCTGGGATCAGCTGGATACAGAAAATCCTGCTCAGTCCTTTCCCAAGGTTCCTTGTTGAAGTTTGCCCAATTTCAATAAAGAATTAGATCAAGGAGCAGGATGAAGTTACTGCATCCCTCACTGAGGTGGGTGTCCTGACCAGATCACAGGAGCACCCCCCTCTGCACAAAGCAGGGTTCATCACTATGACAAGGTCAGGAGCTCCACCGGGAGCCGTGCATCACGCAGTGCTGCTTTTGCAGCGGGTGAAAGACCCACTTTCAGAGCTATGCTGTGAACACGCAAGATGGTTTGAATTGGGTGACAGCCCCTGGTCTGGGCTATTTGGCAGCACCATCACTTCAGTCTCATGAGAGGCTTTTAACTCCCTCGGTGAACAGAGACGCTCCCTTTCCAAGTTCATTCTTTAACCAAAGAACTTCAGCTGAACTCTAATTAAATCAACTACAGAAATACCTGAACGAAAATTTGTTTAAAACCACAAGGTTTCTTGTTCCCTTCCGTTAGCAAAAAAAATTGCAGCCACCTGGCTCTACCCAGACGCACTGTTTCTACCTCTGAGACATCTGCAACCAGGTCCCTCCTTCCTTGTCATCCCTTTATTCTGCTGGGCAGTGTGGCAATAACCCTGCCACCTGCAAGGGGTGGGACGAGGGATGGACCCAGGGCAGCATCCCATGGGCCCAGCCTTGCAGGAGGGGTCTGGATCACTCCAGACCCACAGCCCCCTTACTTGGGAGAGCCTGGACAATCCCGATTGGTGACTTGTCAATGGGAATCCTGCCAGTACCATCTGCACTAGCATCTGCCATCACTTGGGAGGCATCCAGCCTCCTCATTCACTCCAATTCCCACTGTCGATGAGGTGCGAGATTTATTTGAGGGCAGATGAACAGCCCCAGGCATGCTGCAGCCTGACAGGACATATACGCACTGTATAGATCCGCTGCTCTGGAAAATAACAAGTCAATTGAGCAGAAAGCTGCTTTGATCCAGTTCAGACACTAACGTAGCGGTCCTGCCACCTTCTCCTCAGAAGATTTTGCGAGGGAGAGAGCCCCGTGCTGGGAAGGAGGGGAGGGAATGGGGTCCTGCAGGAGATGCGTCCATTTGTGCTGAGTTGATATTTCACCTGGTATTTCCCCAGCTCCCCGCGTGGTCACAGCATTGACACGTTCCCAGGCAACTCTCAGCTCGGCAACATGAATATACAACAGCCTTCGGCAGCAGGAATGTTGCAAAAATGGTACCAAGCCAGACAGGGTGCAGGGCTGAGCCCCTCGGAGACTTGAACAGTCACAAACCCTGAAACGGTACCCAATTTATCAGTGTTGCAAGCGACAGGCATGTACAGCATGGGGAATTAATCTGAGACCAACCACAGCTGACGGGGGGGGTGAGGGGGGTGGAAATATCAGAAATGTTTGTCCTTTCTCATTCCCAAGCAGTTTTGGGAGGCGATTTTCCAGCTGCTGACATCAATGGATGTGCCAAGACCTGCCACGCTCCATTCTCCAGAGGCTGCAGCCCTCATCACCGACCAGCTTTGCTGGCAATTACCGGCAGACAAGCGTGAATTCAGTGATTCTATCAGGTGAAGGGCCTTCCTTCGCAAGCTGCAGCTGGCGACTTAGTTCGGGAACCACCATGCTTATATAGAAGCTTTCCTGGGAAGCGTATGGACTTAACGCATGACTCGAGCATTTCCTGAAAGGTAAAACCATGGTCCATGGTGCATCTAGGGTTAAAGTTAAGCACGTGCTTGGTGCTTTCCTAAATAAAGTAGCAGAGACTCCTCTCCCAGTGGTATAAGAACTGGAGACAGCTGGAGAACGACCACAGGGGCAGGGCTACACCAGCAGGTTTAAACAGCCAGGGCTGGTGTTTGCCTCTGGACCTCCCACCAACCCCAAGAGAAGAATTCTGCATAAAAGAAAAACAGAATTAGGAGTGAAATTAATGAGATCTCTTAAGTCCCAGGCAAGGGGACGGGTAGGAAGCACAAACCGTCATATCCGAGGGAGCGGCTGTCCGCAGCACGGGGCACCAGCACGCATTGCACCTACCAGCCAAGGGAGAGAGGAGCTGATCCCGCTGTATGCCGGGACCAACCCCAGCTCCGACGGAGCAGCTATGCACTGCTGCAGCCTCTCAACCGTCAGAGCCTGAACGTCACGGGAGGGATTTAGTCGTGTTCCCATCCCTACGGACACCTCTCTACACAGCTGCACGCACCCCGGGAGCGGCAGGGCGAGAGCTGAGCACCGCCGCCCTGCAGTCCCTGCCCCATGCAGGCAGTTCAGAGGATGGTGCCAAACCCCTACTTGGAGACAAGCAAGGACAACTGAAGGACAACAGGCCACGTCACAGCCCAGAGAGGGTCAGCACTTAAACCCTGGCCATCAGCCGCACAGTTATACCCTGGGCAGATCGGCCACCGCAAACACCACTGCCCTCTCCCCGACCTCCCCCGTAAGCCAGAAGAGAAACGTTGAAATAAATGATGTGCCTCTCTGACACCAGCCCTCACGCAGAGCTGGGGGGAAGCTGGAAAGCAGATTCCCTTCTCCCACTTTACCAGCCCCAGACTGCAGATCTTCCACATGCGCTGCTTTTTCTTCCCCCTCCCTGTTCTCCAGAAGCAGCTTTCCACGTGTTTATTTTAGACACATCTGGCTAGTTTCTGCGCCGTCGGGATAAGCCAGTGGGGCCTCAGAAACGCCTGCAGCAGAAATCCTCGCTGCACGAGCCAGCAAAGCATCAGATGGGATCCATCTCCTACAGACGCTTTGAAGAGCGCCTTGCTGCAGTAGTTGCGGCTCATAGCACCACCGTCTCACCCTGGGGCACAAGCTGATGCACAGCGAGGTTGTTTCTGACACCGGATTTAGCGCTCGACCAGCCTCAACACCAAAGCTTTTGCTCACAACTTCTCCCCGGGATTAACCAAGGGTCAACTCTCCATCCTGACACCACTGGGTTTCTGGGTGTTACAGGAACGTCACGGATTTACTTCGAATTTCAAAGCAGGCTTATTTTCTCCCTTTGCCTTAACCTCTGCGAGCGGACAGGCTGCTTCTCAAGGACACGGATTACCTGTGGAAGCCATTCTCAGCTGCAGGGTCTGAGTCACCAGCGACCAGAGATGGGGGTCACAGCCCCTCTGGGAGCTGATTAGTCCCAGGTAGGAGGATGCTGAGGATGCAGTGAGTGCAGTCACTGCAGCAGCCAGAGTCAGGGACCGGACAGACTGTACGTCTGATATGATAATTCTATGTTTCCTTTACAAAAAAAAATCACATTTTCTCATGAGCTTTCAGCTTTCACAGGGCTCAGATCCCTTATCTCCACAGGCATTCATCCCTTCACAGCCAGGCTTCCCCATCTCCTTCCAGCAGCCACCAGTGAGCAGCTCTGCTCACAAACGCTCTTTCTGCCACTGCTCAGCAACCTTCACCACCGGCATGCTCCCACCTCCACCCTGGAGGCACCCTGCCAGAGGCAGGGCTCACACACAGCTGTGCTCACAGTCCAGCTGTGTTTGCACTGGGCTCTAGACTTGGGTTCTTCCTTGCCCATCTGCAGAAAGGCCAGGCGAGACTGCCCATGGTGCACATTCAGACCTTCAGCATGCCAAGCCAACATCTTTGCTATTTAACCTCAAACCAAAAGCCTGCAGAACGGCTATTTCTATGCTGGAAAGGAGATTCCTGGAGTTCAACAGCTGCTGCCAAATTCAGCTTGCCTCCGGGCTCCTAAAGCAGCGCAGGAATCTTCCCAGGCAGCCCGGTGCCAGGGAGACTTGTGCACGGGCCAACCTCCACAAGGACAAGCACCAGCCAGTGGAACCAGAGCCAAGAACACGGCATCCCAAGCTGAAGTTAACCAGCAGTCATCAGGGTGCCAAGCATGTTTTGGGAGAAATGCTTCCAAGGATGGGGAGCACAGCGGTCAGTGGAAAGAGGGACACCTATAAAGAGTTATTAGAGATACAGCATGGAGCTGATGAATCACACTCCATGAACCCATCGCGATGCTTGGTGTCGCATCAGGAGGTTTCTGCCTCCAAGAACCCAGAAACCATACCAAGAGAAACAGCCAGACTGACCTTGTGCTTCAGGGCAGATGTCCCAGCAACCCTAAGCTCGGGCTAGAGGAGAAAACCAGCAGAGCCTTGCAAAGCTCAGCAAGAGAAGATGCATTCTCCAATTATCAGCAGTATGCCCTTGGACCATCATTACCTCCACTACCTTGGTCTGAGCACACTGCTGCACTTTAAGAGACGGTTATTTAAAAAACTATAACTTCTTGTTTGTTTCCTTTGTAAAAAGGTTAAACCATAAATCCAAAAACACCCCCATGCATCCCTTTTTCAAAATGAAGTAACTTAGAAAAACACATGGAAAGAGGGATTAAAGACTTTACCCCACCACTCTGAGAAGTTATGAACAAATTCCAGTTCAAATATTAAGCACACAAAAAGCACCAACATTTCTAGGACAAAGGAGAAACAAAGGCAGAGGGGTCTGCATATGCCCCGGCACTGTTTGGTGTTGGGGACTCTGACAACGTATCTGCATCAGACCATAAGCTCCACATTTTCAATACAGGGTTTTCCTGCCCTCATCAGTCTTTTGGCCCCACGTTAAATTCGCAAGGAACAAGAGGAGAAACAGGGACAATGCCCTGGTCATACTGGGGATCCAGAGGACAACCCCAAAGGTAAACCCATCTTTCAAGTAGGAGGGTAGGCAGCCAGGGAACCTTGCAGAGAGGGATTTAGGTTACCCTTCAAGGCCAATTGGGAACACGCCGGGTGTACAGGCACCCACCAGCCTGGCCTGGGCAGTGGAGAGGGAAGGTGGCAGGGGGCACCAAGGGCAAGCTGCTCCCCAGGGGCTGGTGAGCTAGGAGCTGGGGAACCCCAATGCGGGCAGTGTCTTGCTAACAGACACAGTCCCAAGGGTGGCAAACACAACAGGCAGAGCCAGCCATCGGTAACAGGGTCCACAGGTAGCCCCAGGTAAGGCTAGCCATGAACCAGGTCTAGAGTCACAGTCTAACACCAAGGGAGACATGGGCAGAAGCTGGTCTGGAAAAAATGCTACAGCGCAGGTGCAAAGTCCATCCAAGAGACAGAGACGGGAGACAAACATACAAGGAGTCCTACCAGAAGACAAGCTATATCCAGCATAGGTTCATGGTCATCTAGGAGAAAAACCAGAGGCAGGACTAAAGGCAAACAGCCTACACCACAGCTCAGGGGAGGGCTGGTGGCACAGGGCTGAGCTTAAATGGGGCTCCTGGGATGAGGGTGTGGGTGCAGGTCCCAGGTGAGGCTGGTCAGTGCCATTAAGGCCCATTAGTGCTCTCAGGGACCAG
Source organism: Burhinus bistriatus (assembly GCA_013397275.1). NCBI lineage: Eukaryota > Metazoa > Chordata > Aves > Charadriiformes > Burhinidae > Burhinus > Burhinus bistriatus. Next base: position 125,285 of record VYXH01002599.1, read on the forward strand.
ACAGGGTTCAGTAGTAGTCCTCCACCACCCCACCCCATCCCATCCCATCCCTGGGACTGCATCCCAGAGAAAGGTGTTCCTTGTGGGGGTACCCCAGGTTACAGATACAGGAAAGCGAGCATCAGTGCTTTCCTCTGGCTTGTAGGCACACGTGAAGCTTGTACTCAGCTTTACGTTCTCCCCAAAGGAGGAAAATGAGGGAAAAAGGAATGATACTAGACAACGTAAAACATAATTGGAGCCCTGGGAGAGCTCGTAACAGGGTCTGTCAGACTGACTCACTTCCCCTGGAAGCAGCACCACTGGTTGGGACCTGAAGTAACTGGGCTGGACAAGCCCTGGGGACAACCCCAGAGGACAGCCCGGGTGCTTGCTGGCTGCGGAAAGGAGCATATGACTTAACGGGTATTTTCTCCCTCTAATTTCTGAGTGCCTTAGGAAAATGTCCTGCCAGAAGTCTGCTTAGGATCACAGGCCGTGCACTTCAAACTCTGAATTACAGAGGCTTGTACATCACAGCTAGAATTTAATATTAAAGGCTTCCTGCATTAAGCGATGGAAAAAAGAGGACTTTACGCTGGGGCAACGGTTTTCTGGCACCTCACCCTACTGACACCACCACATTAGCACAGGCATGGTCTGTAGCCAAGCACTCAAAACAAGACCGCCCTCCCAAAACACAGATGCTCCTCCACTCTTCTCTTGACAGCCCACACTCCTCCACTCTTTGCCTCTTGAAAGACATTCTTGGGCTTGGAGGTTGTGCCTGACCTTCTCTGGACCAAGGGGACATGAGATGGCAGCTTCACAGTTGTTTGGACTTGCCTGATGACTCTGCACATTGGGTGGACATGTGTCAAGGACACCTCAGTAGTGTTGTGTTTGCAGGACATCAACCCTCCAGCAGCTCTTCCTGCTGCTCTTTCTATCCTAGCATTGCTTGTAACGTAAATAATGTCCACGGCAGCCATCCCTGTCACCTCCTGTGCCGTGTTTGTCTCCTACTGCTCCCATTTCCACTGTCACCTAATAATTTCTTTCTAAGGGCAACACCACAAGCCACACGAGATGAGGTTTAAGCACACAGCTCGCAGGGACCGACCCGCATTCAGAAGGGTATGCAACGGGATTCCAACCTTCGCCTCCCTGCTCTGGAGAGCAGAGATAATTTGGTTTTGACCCAGTGGCTGCAAGTTGAAGGGGACAGAGCCAAAGCAGGAAGAAAAAAGAAAAAGCACATTTCTCACGGAGAACGTTGTACCTATTAGTGGAAGAGTGAATGCAACCACCCACCCACAGAGAGAACAGAAAATTTCAGGGAAGCAAAACCTTTTCAGAAGAAAGAGCTAGCCGTACACGTTGTTTAGACAGGAAAAATCGTAGCACAGGCTTCTTTTCAAGCTCATTACGCAGATCTGCAGGTGTGCTGCCGCTCCTTTGTACAGGCCCAGCACGGGGGGCTCTGCCGGGATGAGGATGGGACTTTTGGGGACAAAGCCTGGGGAGGAGGAAGGGCTGCTGGAAGTTGAGGATGACCCCGAATAAGGATACGCTGGCTACAAGAAAAAGTAGGCCAAGTGGCAGAAAGAGAAGCAAGCCTGCAAAAGAGCTTCCAGGAGAAGAGCAATGGGAGCAGGAAAGCAAAGAGTTTAAAGAGTTGCTAAACCCACAATGGGGATGATGAAACCAGAGGGGCCACAGAAGTGGGGAAGTGGACTTGGTGGGCATTTCAGCCTTCAGCTTCACCATCCTCATCAGGTCTTCTCTCTGCAAATCCCAACTGCCCAAGCCACGAGACAGCGTGAAAATCTCATCCCATTAACTGAAAGAGTACGTTTCCTGCCCTTGTGGGGACAGGGAAAGGCTTTGCAAACATGGAGGAAATCAACATCCTGACAGCTGAGAAACGAGAGTCCGAAGATGCTTTTGAAGGAGGCACTGGAAAGGGCTGGGAGGAAAGCTCATGAGGACTGGCTCCGCAGGATTTGGTGGCCTCACTTGGTTTGGTTTTGTTTGTTTTTTTAATGAGAAAACAAAATAGAAGCCAATTCTAACCTTCCCAAAACATGTCCTGAGAGATCCTGCAGAGCTCCTCAACCATGTCCTTCCTGAGCAACCAAGAGAGTTAACCTCAACCCAAAGCTCCTGGTCTCTAGGGAAGTGCTCTGGGGTGCTACGCTTCTCCCCAGCCTTGCACACCCCTCACCCCCCCAGGCCACACACGCACACCCTGGTGTGTCTCCTGTCCCGTTATCCATGTATCCTCCCCAGTTCCTTCTTTCTCTGCTCTGTGCATGCGTGTCCTGTCCCCTCCCGGAGCACTGACAGCAAATACTAGCGGGTTGAGCTCAGACCCTCGCTTTACTCAAGTCAAACACTGTGGAACTGACATCTTATCTATATTCAGGGCTTAACAGGTTTAGCTAGAGCGGTATTTTAAAATGGATTTCATTTAAACCTGTGCAGATCCCCACACAGCCACTCTTCAATCTGTTCAAGTCTGCCTCACAGCAATTAAACCTAATTACTGAATTACAGTGAATCAGCATAAACCAGATTTGAATTGGTCTACAATGCCTATACAGAGGATTTTGTGGGATTAATTTAAAAACAGCTAAAAAAACCACACTAGTAAAACTTGTGTGACACTGAGTGGGGACAAGTCCCAAAAACATTGGCCCTCACTGTCGCTAGTAAACAAGCTTCTTTTTGTTGCTCCATTGTCAAAGTAAATTAATAGCAAATTCTGCAAACTATCACACTCCAGGGGCTTGTTTCCAGCACCAGCTTTCCAAGAGCCTCCCCCTCTGTTGTTTTGTTTTATAGGGTCGGAAGACACACACGTAAATACGCACAAAGCCACCGGAGAAAAGCAAAGAAGGGACGATTGTGCAAACCTCCTCTGGGTGGGATGGCCAGCACCAAGCAGGGCAGCCCGCGGCACAGCCAGGGTTTGTACCCCTGATTTGCAGCATCCTCTCGCGCTGATGGAGAGCACACGCACGTTGGTGTGCACGGCCCCCCAACCCTCTCCCCTCTCAAGCTCCCATGGCCAAGGCTAGTCTGGATTTGACAGACTTCAAGGTCAGGACTACAAGGAGGTCCTATCCAGCCCCCATCGCTGGCTCCAAGAGCAGATGCAAGTCTTTCCTGCTGTTCCCTCCCAGCTCCCTGCAGCGTAAGGATTTGCTGAGCCAAAGGCAGTGTCCGTGTCAGCAGCCGCTGGCAGAGACCTGAGCTCAAGTCTCTCCTGTCCTGGGGAGCACTGGAGGATACTTCTGCTCAGCCGGCTGGGCTGACGTCCCTGGGCGCACACTGCCTTCTTTCTCTCCCTTTTGAGCTTTCATAATGTTTTGTGAAGTCTTAAACACCTCCTAAAGCAGAATGGGATGCATTTTTAAAATCTCAGCAACGCGTTGTGGAGGGAGGAACCTCCCCTTTCTTCACCAAATGGCAGGGGGATCAGCAAAATACACACCCGAAGCTACAAAACTGAAATGAAGAGGTAGAGGTGAGTAAGGCAGACAGATTTCTTACAAAAGGAAATGAAATGTCAGGGTTTTGGAATGAAGCAGCGGTTTGATGGGAAATATCTACTTTTGAAATACCTCGGTCCCCTTCTTCTTCATTACAAGTTGATCTTCACAAATATTTCTCCAGTTTAACCTCCCATTGTCTTAGACTAGTTATTTTAACATCTGGCTGAGGTTCAGCTCAGGCTATTATTTCAACAACGTTGAAAGTGTCTTAAGTAACAAGGGAAGTGGTCGGGTTAGTATTATCTTCTGCTGCAGACATATACATCTGGGAGAGATTACAGCCTAAGAAAATAAAAATAAATATGTCCAGGGAGCCCATCCTGGGAATTCCTCTCATTTCAGCAAATAAGGGCTTGGTGCACCCCAAAACCAAACCCTTCCTCCAAAATCCCCTGCTCCTGCTCCTTCCACTAGTGATGAATTTGTTTGTTTGGTTTAGTCTGACAGCGATTTTAAACTGTACGTGTAACGGCATCCAAGGCTGAAAAAGTGAAGCTTAAACCTGGTATCACTGATGATGCGCAAGGCAAGCCAGATCTAAGGTGATACGCCCAGATGTTAGTCCCTGGTGAAAGGCAACCAGAAAGAGTCTGACCACGTGCCAGCAGCCATCTGTCACCCCATCAAAAGGCGGACGTTGGCTCAGGATCTCTGCGACTCCTGTTTTCCAAGTTACAAGGAAAGTATCAAAAAACCGCGGGACAGCAGCAGCAGGAAAGCAGTGAAAGGTCCTTTGTGTTTTCAGACCCAGGGGACCTCATGTTCAAACACTGGAGCTGCCCCGTCGGGTCAGGCAATGGCACCTGCAAGCGCAGCTTCATTTCTGGTAGTGGTCACAACAGGAGGGAGCAACAGCAAATGTGCCCAGCTGGCCTAAAAAGGAGTCTCAGACTGCTGCGATGAGCATCCGCACACCATCCACACGTCCTTGTCGACCGGGATCCCCAGGAGAAATGACAATTGAACACAATATATTACCTTAAGCATCCAAACGGATGCTGCTTCATAATCTGCTCTGCTCGAGCAAATCTACCGATGTGGCGGCTCACCCTGGAGATTCAGCATGTTGCCAGGTTTTCATTTCCGTTTCTACGTCATCACGGGGAAATCGATTTTTCCTTTTCTACAGCTGGAGAAATGAAGCGGAGCTAATGCTGGGAGGCACCATGAGGATACATGCAGGATGTACACGTGCATATCCTAGCCGAAGAGAAGGGTCGGAGAATTAGCTTGCCATGGAAGCTCTTGCCTGTCTTCTCCTGTGCCCATCCTCCCTGCTCCATCGAGACCTCGTGTGCCAAGCAGGGATCTCTCACATCCCAGCTAAAGCAGAAAATGCTGCAGCTTTTAACCCCAGCAGCCCTGCAATTCGGCCCTTGCACTGACCAAACTGCTATTTTCTTCATCGCAGCCAAAAAAATCAGAGGATGTTTTCCCTAGTCTGGCTGATTTTCACCTCCCAAACTCTCTCGCCGGCACACCCAAGGGGCAGAAGTCTTCAGCAGAGAGGCGTAGGCAGAAGGGCGACCTCCATACGAGCCCAAGATACCCAGAAAACATCTTTCCAAAGCTTTCACCTTTCGTGTGCTCGCAGGTCCTTTGCAGAGCTGCCGGCTCCGCTCCTAACATCAAGCCCTGGCAATCGCAACCCTCTTCCTCTGCTGGGTCTCAGAGTATTCATGACAAAAGTGTTTTATCAACCTCCCTGCAGTGACCCAGAAGACTAATTGGCTGGGGGAAGGTGAGGGAGTCAGATAGTTTGATTTTCCAAGCTTGATAAGAGCCGACGACTTCATTTAGGGAGAAATCATATAAAGTGACCGTAAAGGTCTCTCTTAGGTCACTCCCACCTCGCTTGCCTAGGTAATACCTTGTTCTCGCACCCCTGCAAGAGGAGCTGGGGGGTGGGCAAAGATCCTACCCAGCTGGCAAACTCACGCTCAGACCTGTTTTGACTTGTATGAATTCACAAATTCATGCGTGATGAGGGCTGCAAACTGCAGAGACTTTGCAACCAGCTTCTTTGTGGTGAACACAAAGCTGTGGCACTTGCGATGGTAGATGGTGCCCCAGCCAGAAACCCCTCATGGGGCAGGAGGAGGAGGAGGACATCTGCTTTCACGTTTAGACCTGTGTTTCCAGCACACCAGTCTGCAAAGAAAACCTTGAAACCATCACCCTGAAGTAATCAATGGTCCCAAAAGCACAGGGCAAACACGACTGTTACATCCTGGATGCACACCAGCGCTGCCCGTCCTGCGGGCCCGGCTTTGGAGAAAAGTTGGCACTCAGGGAAGAGAGCTTGAGGGCAAAAGCCAGGGGACAGGCAGGGGACACGGGGCCGGACACAAGGCTGCCAGGGACATGCTCCCATGCTGTGCCAAGCACGGCAGGCAGAGAGCCAGAGTCCTGGCCACGTTCGGGCTCCCGGGCACGGTCTGCTGCCTGCCAGGCTCCTCCAGCCGCCTGCCTGGCAGCGAAGGGACCAGGGATGCTTTGTAGGAGCTTGTTGGAGACTCAAGGTCCCAACTGCTGGCAAAGGCAACTCCTGTCTGGTTTTCTCAAAAGCTTAGGGTCTAATGCCTATCGCACAAGCGTCTGGCAAACCTCTTCCCTCTGTCCAAACCCATCCTAACTCAGGGAAACTCTTTCCCAGCCATGCCTTCATTCAGCAAGGTCAATTTTCTCCTGGAAAAGAAGGGCTACAGGTCAGTGCATGGTTTACCTTAGCTAAAATACAGCCACTTCATGCTGCAATTAATCACTTTGGGCATCCTGGCACTGCCTGCAGAGCAGCAAGGGTCTCAAGCTGAGGGAGAGGTGACAGACCGACGCCGCTCCCGTGAGCCCACGCGTGCCACAGCCCCAGGCTGTGGGACCTGGACCTGCCTGAGCTGAGCTTTGCCACTGCGCCTTCCAAGCGCCTCGACCAGCTCCTGTTACTCAGCATATGACTAATGGCCAGACCAAAATTAGTACCAGTGCACTTTAATTAAAGGGAAGGTTTTCCACTGCAGGAAGGCACAGCACTTTGCAGGGATCTATTTCTGCTTCCTTCACTTTTTAGATATGCTGTTGCAAGGGTCAGTGCTCAGGCTTTGACCTGGTGTTAAAATTCATTTGATCAGGAACAATGTTCTGCAGGTTGTATCTAGCTACCACGTACCATCTGCCCCAGGCATCTGCAGAAATGAGCAGGAATAAGAGAGAGAAAGAAGCACAAGAGCCTCATGCACCAGCAACAGCCCAGCCTGGGGCAGAGCGGAGCAGGAGCAGCAGTCCTGACCTTCCCCTCATGCACCCTTCAACGCAGCTCAAAAGAATAAAGAAAAAATTAAAAATGAGTGTTTCCCAGACTAACAAGCTGCCATGTCACAGCCAAAAAGCACTCTGATTTTCACCTCGGGCAAAACATGTGCGCATTTGTGATTCATTCCACACTCGTGGCTGCCAATTTTCCTGCACAAACTATTGAATTGTTGCGGTTTCAACCTTTACTCAACTCCTGAACACTCCTCCAAGTTCTTTATGCTCAGCGTTTTGCAGAGCTACTCACCTCCCACCGCTCCCCCTCCCCTGGTACTTTAACATCCAAAGTGTCTTTGGGTGCCTGTGAGTCTCCAAGTTTCATGGCAAGCTGCTCGATGCCATGAGCTGCTGCCTTCCCAGGCACCAGAACCGGGGACCCTGAGACCCCCCCAAGCAAAATGATATCTTCTTCTTGTAAAGTCTCATTTTACCAAAGCCTCATGGGTCAGGTTCAGCCCATAATGCTTGAACTGCAGCTTGGAAAGCTCCAGGCGAATAAACTTGAACCAGGATTTCCTCCATGCGGAGAGAAGCTGTCAAACCCCAAACTGTGCTGGAAGCACTGCTTTACCACCGCCCAGGAGGGGCTGACCCTCTCCGTGTTCCCTCAGCAGACGTTCACCCCCATGTCCCAAGGCTGAGCCCTGGCTCGCGGTGGTTGGGTCCCAGGCAGAGGGAGCTCTGCAGGCGGCAAGCTTGGGTGAGGATGGGCACAGACGCTCCACTGGGACTGAAGAAGCCTCCTGCAACTTCATTTGTGGAAGAGGTCCCCAGGCAGGCATGCTCAGCATGCTCAGTCAACCTCTACAACAATCGTAGAATGGTTAGAGTTGGAAGGGACCTTGAAGATCATCTAGTTCCAACCCCCATGCCATGGGCAGGGACACCTTCTACTAGACCAGGTTGCTCAACGCCTCGTCCAACCTGTCCTTGAACAATTCCAGGGATGTGGAGATCTCCACCTCTATTTTCTCCCTGAAGTTCAAAATCCTCTTGCTCCTTGTGAAAATCATCCTACCCAAAGGCTAGTTTGTGTCCTGTATCATCTACCTCTAAGGCTGCACTGGAGCGTCCTACCCACTAATAATCACTTCCCAGCTCAAACTAAGTTTTCCTTTCTCTCCATTTCTTTACTAACCTAGAGAATTTTGTAGGGAGAAAAACCAGAGTTTCTTATGCAGAAAAACCCCAGAGGAAAATCTCTCTTCCTCCACCAAAAAACCCAGTTTTTAAACCTTTAGTATCGATCACAAGTAATGCTGAGAAAGGCAGAGGTCACACGCTCACCCATGCACACCACCTCTGCGCAGCCCATCTCAGGTAACAGTGCAGATTTTGGGAGAGCCCCAGACACAGAGTTGACAAGTCTTGTTTTAACACCAGGGATGTATCCGCCTTGCAAAAAAAATGTGCTCTTCATTCCTCCCGCTGCTTTTGAGTGGGGGAAAACACATTTGTTAGAGATGCACCACTTCTCCGAACAGACGACACTGAGAAAATGCTGGATTGGGGATGTGGGGGAGGTTTCTGGGTTAAACGAAATTGCTGGAGAGAAATCGGTGTCAAACAGAAAACTTTCCCAATATTTGAGTTAAAAAAAAAAATAAATAAAAGAAGGAAAATGACTCATTTTGAGTCAGCATAGAAATGAAGAGTTTCATCTTTGTCTATGGATGAGTTACCTCTTTCTTATTTTCTTTTATTCAGTGCAAGTTAACTGAAACACAGAAGGCTGTTTTGAAAGTGAAAATTTGTTTTCAAAACCCTGAGATGTCAGGACATTTCCAAAAAACAAAACAAAACCAAACCAACAACCCCCTCCCCAAAAACCTTTCTTTGCAAAACACAGGCAAACTGTTTTAATGGTTTCGAATTTCACTCCCGCTTCCCGATTTGAAATTATTGACCCAACTAGACCCAGTTTCACAAGCCCTGCTCCATTCACCCCCCTTCTTAGCACGTGCACGAGGTCACGGAGAGAGACCTCTCTACTACCAGCTCAGCTTCAGGCTCCACCAAGTCCATCGAGGTCCATCAAAGCAGATCCCCGCGCCCAACCGCGTTGTTCCTTTACCTTGAAGCAGCCAACCTGAAGAACAACTCCAAGTATATTTTTCCTCTGTGTAGATGTATCTTGTTTTAGTGCCTCAGCACCGTGTGTTATAACCTCTGCGGCAAATACTTTGCTGCATCTCTATGCCACCTCACTGGCACATCACCTCCAGTACAACGTACTCTGGAGCGCTCGAGAGGACCACTCAAACTACCATCTTTCTAGACGCAGACGCAGACAGGTTGGAAGACACCAGAACTCCTCTAGGCCCATAATATGAGCTTTACCCACAACCCACCCTGGTATCTCTCCAGCTTCACTGAAGCGAGCAGCGCGTTATACTACTGCCACCTCTGTGTAATGGTTAAAAAGGAGAAGGAAAGCTAGACCCAAGAGTTAACTTCCCAGACCAAAAAAGAAGGGTTTGCTAAACTAAAAGAATATATAACATACTGCTCCAAAATCGCCAGGAATTAATTTTTAAGCTATATACTGTATCCAGTATCACAATGGGATAAATCCTTCTGGTGGAAGGTTTCAAGGTTTCTCTTTCCCAGACATTAAAACATTCCCAACTTGTGAAAAGCAATCCTTGCCACCTGGTCTTGCATCTCACTGCCAGCAAGTAAGACAGCCACAACAAATTGCAGATCAAGGGGGTTTACATGGTTCCTGGGAGTGACCCTCCAAAGGGTCTGGGCTTTGCAAGCTGCTGAAGAGATGCCCATTCTCGGCAGCCTGGAGCTAGCAGCAGTGAAGCTCAAGGTCTCAGCCAATGTGGACCAGCCTTGGCGGGAAAACTGGGAGCAGGGTGAGGAAGGTAGACAGGGAGCAAGAAGGTTTATTGCTGGAACGGGGCTTATCAGGACAGTCTGCTGGTCCCATCTGCACTGGCACATCTATCAAGGCATTGTGTGGATGAGCTGGAGTGGCAGGACAGCTGAGTCAGGGTTGTTCAGCCTGGAGAAGAGAAGGCTCCGGGGAGACCTTAGAGCAACCTTCCACCATCTGAAAGGGGCTGTAGGAAATCTGGAGAGGGACTTTTTAAAAGGGCATGGAGTGATAGGACAAGGGGTAATGGCTTCAAACTGGAAGAGGGGAGATTTAGATGAGATCTCAGAAAGACATTTTTCACTCTGAGGGTGGTGAGACACTGGCCCAGGTTGCCCAGAGAAGCTGTGGCTGCCCCATCCCTGGAGGTGTTCAAGGCCAGGTTGGACGGGGCTTGGAGCAACCTGCTCTAGTGGGAGGTGTCCCTGCCCATGGCAGGGGGGGTGGGACTAGATGGTGTTTAAGATCTCTTCCAACCTAAACCATTCTATGATTCTATGACACCTTCAGGCACCCGTGCAGCATCCCTGTGGGAGAGGCAAACCCCTACGCCTTTGCACAGCTCCTGGGCCAGGGAGGGTCGGTGGCAGTGTCCAGCATCCTCAGCTGACTCAGGAAAGGCAACCCCCTCTTTCCTAATCCTAGGCTCCACCAAATTTTCTTCCCAGCTGTGTGCTGAGGAAGCCCAGGTCTCCCCAGAAGAGTTATCCAGCACAGGGACGAGCAGCCAAAGCATCTGACAACAGTGCCTTTGCAGACAGCACGGTCCCAAGGGAGGAGTGGATTTCAGAAGCTGGGATCCCATCAGACCTAAATCTCCTACGCTTCCAAAAACCCTCTCCACGTCTCACTTGTGAGCTCCTTAGACATGGACAAGCCCCTGCCACAGCATGGCTCTGCTCCTCGAGGCTCTCCCAAAAATATCCCTAATAAGGAGCACCTCTACAAAGGTACAACAAATACTTGTCGGAGGCTGGTGTGCTGCAGACACCACGGGGTGGTTGCTCTTGCTCTCCACACCTGTATTTCCTAAGGGCAGAGAACATTACTTTCCTGCCTAACTCCAGCACTACCTGCTAAATTTATTCACCGAGCGACGTGCAGATTGCTGTGAGCACAACTCTCGCAGGGCTCCTCCAAATTAAGTGGGGTGAGTTTGTTTTCAAGTCATCAGACTAAATGTCCTAGAGATCGCTGTGGCAGTCTCTCACGCTGGGCTTGCAGCAGGACTTCCAGCCTCTGCAGCACACTTCAGTGCTCCCTGAGCAGCAGGACTGCATGAAGAAGTGACTTTCCTGCTTTTTTTCTAGTTTGGAAGTGAAGCAAACAAAAAAATAATGTAAAAAGTGGGATTGGCTTGAAGTGCTGTACCTTTCCCACCAAACCTCCAGCAAAACGAATACTTTAAGGCATCAGCTCAGCCCTAAATACTTAATTCACTATAAAATCTGAAAAACATAGGGCCAAATCACGGCCCTACAAAGTCAATGGAGCCGTTCCCTCCCTGCCACAGCCCAGGGACCAGGACACTGCCTTAAGGTGTGGGACAACCAGGGTCGAATACCTCTTCTCCCTAAAATATTTGATTCCTACCTTTCAAAACCTTGCCCTACCCTCCTGTCGTCACTGCCTTAAGGTACGGTGAGACAGACTGTGCGCAGCCACGACCGCCCGCTGAAACGCAGTCAGTACCTGCAAGAGCTGGACTGTCACCGGAGGAGAGATTGGCCAGTGCTGGGCAGATCTGTGGATGCTAATCCCTCCTGGAGAAGGAGCAACGGGCAGTTACTTTTCTACAGCAAACCCCAGAGAAAGGGCAGGGGGAAGGAGACAGGACTGCCGGTCCTGGGCGAGGTCCAGGGAGCCCCATGTCATGGTGTTCAGCAGCAAACTGTCGGTGAAGCTAAAGAGGAGCCCTGGCTGGGACGTGGGGGTCTCTGAGGAGCTACGGAAGAGTCTTTGCTCTACTTGATTGCAGAAGGAGCTGCAAAAGCGACAAATCCAGGGCATCGCTTCAAACACAACAGCAACCATGGCCCGGAGATGTCAGTAATCTCCTGATTATTGCACTGTGCTTTAAGCAAGCAGCTCTTTGCTTTGATATGGCAACTGTTGATGTCACAGGCTTCAAAAAAGACAACTACTCTCCTACGTGCTTAACCCACTTTCAGGTTTGAGACAAGAAGAACAACCTACTCATTTAACCAAGCAGAGCAACATGCACCCCTTTATGCTGTGGAAAACCCTGACGCCCATCCCTTTCTTCTTGGCAGCCAACTCTCCTGCACAGGCAGGGGTGTAAAGCGGCAGTAATGGACCAAGACCTCACCGTGCATAACCCCATCAAACAGAGGGGACTTCTTCAGGCTGCTTACGAGCCTGGGCTTGAGCTGCATTAACCCCTGCTCTCTGCAGCCACGTCTGTGCACTGGTATTAAGAAAGAGAGAGAAAGAAAGGAGAAAAAAAAAAAAAAAAAAGAGGAGCAATTAATAGGAGTGGGGCTGGTTCCTGGTTGTCTCTCCAAGCAGAGAGGAAGGGGTGAGGACAGTCCCACACTGGTTCTGCACATCAGCCAGGCTCTGGCTGTTTTATCAGGCCATTTATCTCAGTTACTTCCAGTTCTATTCTGTTCCCAATCAGCATCCCCCTACCCGCTTGGCCTGGGCCCCGTGGGAATTCCAGTAAAAGCCTGAAAGGAAAATAAAAATGAAACAAAAACACATTCGGGGAGATTGAAGTAGGGAAAAGGCAACTGTGTGCTGTGAAAAGGAGTGGGGTTCATTTTCTGGCATCTCGCTGGATGGAGAGAGCCTGGGGGAGCGCCGGGGGCGGCTCAGCCCTCAGCCGAGGGCACCGCCATGCTGCAGCCAGGTTTGGGCCAAGGAGTTATTCCACTGCCCAAGGAGATGTGCGTGTGCTGCGCATGTTCTCCACAAGCACAGAGCACGCCTACACGCTGGAGCACGTCTGCCACCGCACCGTGAGTCACCGTCACAGGCGGGAGGGAGCCCAGGGCCAGGGCTTGGAGCACCCTGGTCTAGTGGGAGGTGTCCCTGCCCATGGCAGAGGGGTTGGAACTGGATGATCTCTAAGGTCCCTTCCAACCTAAACCATTCTATGATTAATTAACCTTCCTAAGCCTCACAGCTATAGAGAAAATCTTGGAAAACCTGACTGCTAATGGTTCAAGCATGAAAAGTTGAGTGCAAAGGTTCAGAGGTGACTTTTATTTTTTTATTCTTTTAAAACTTCTTTTTTTTTTTTTTTTTTTTAAGCCAGGAATTTATTATCCCATCCCAAAAACCATCCAGTCCATCTCCACCCCCAGGAGGAAGCCGTTGCCCATCTATCACATCCCAACCCTGATGAAAGCGTCCATCTCCTCACAGTACTACAACCAGGTTGGTCTGCCCAGCCCGGCAGCAGCTCCCGTGCCGCTCTCCTCTCGCTCCTGCCCAGCCCCAAGACCTCCTCTCTGACAGCAGCAAACACACTCACAGGTTGGCCCCACAGATGCAAGATGTGGGAACTCATGTCTGCAGTTAACCATCCTAGAGAGAAACGCATCGCCTTCCCCTGCAGAGACACCTCCAGAGAGTGGTTCTGGGTCAGGAACATCCCCGGGGAGACCCCCCTCAGCTCACAGCAATTGCTGAGATCACGATCCGACCTCTCCCTGCCCAAAGCACCGCCGCTGCCTCACCGCTTCCATGCCACAAAGCGCAGGGGCGCCTCAGCTCCCAACTGCCCCTCGGCCAGCACTCACCATGGGAAGCATCTCGGGGTCCTCCTGGCTCCATGGGTGGATGAATCAGCCCCAACACTCCAGAACCACCCACGGAAGAGGAAGAACCTCTTTTCACTTTCCCCCTGCATTGGCAGGAGAGGACCATGCCATGGCCAGGGGACGAGACATCTGGGTATCTTTGTGCTGGTCTGAAGCTCAGACCACACAACATCACAGCTGCTGGGGGCATCAGGAAGGGATTAACCAGAACTAGCTGGTTGCCTCTTCAACAAGGCCACTAAAATGAGCTCCCGTTGAGCTCATTTCACTGGAACATGAAATGAGGGGGGAACGGACAGGCCACCCCTCTTCTTAGGGATCACTTTTAGAGGCAGGGCCTCCCCACCACCAGCCACCACACCAGGAGCAGGCACCACTCCGGGGCTGCAGAGTAAACATGTCCCAGAAGGGCAAGCGGGGCAAGGGAGCCCGGAGACAAGCCACAGCCTGTGTAACATCACTGCAGCTCCACCAGCCTCACCGAGCAGCCAGGCAGCACATGCCTGCCAGATGGTTCACATTTTGGGAGGAGGGGAGGAGAGGTTCAGGGGTCAAGGTCACAAGCAATGCCTGGCTCCATTCTTTGTGAAGGGGCCGTGCAGGGGGAGAGGAAGCTGGGAGGAAATACCAGCCTGTGTGTGTAAAAACCATCCAGGGTGGGATTCACGGTCACATTTGCACATGTTTGGCACAGGAGAGGCAGGAAGCTGCAAGGCATTGGGGTCCCTCGACTGAAATGATGGGCTGGGGAGGAGGCAGAGCAGCACAACATGCTGGGACGGCCTGGGATGCTCCTTTCTGTGTCGCTTTAATGCCTCCGAGAGAGCCGCAACTGCCCGGTTTAAGATCAGCCTCCAGCTATTGATGTTCCCCTCTCCTCCTTCCCTTCTTTGTGGGAATGAAACGCTGCGTTGGGAGTTGCAACTCCCACATCGACAAGGCTTGGAGCTCCCTCCATACCCTGGGACCTCCTGGAGTGTGTCAGCCCTGTCTCCCCTTCCCCTTGCCCGTTCGAGTATCAGTTGGCTCCCTGTACTTGAAAGGAGAAAGCTGCAGTCTCTGACGTAACCCCAGACACTTCTTTCCAAGGCTCAAGACCAAGCTAAACTAAACCAGACTGCACATATCAGAAATAAGAGCCCAGACACAAAGGAACAGTTTTGGAAATGCCACTCGTCTCCACAGGAAAACAGTCACACAGCAGCCGTCATCTCCAGACGACCCTTTCAATGGCCTGGATCTAGATGGACCTGCTTTGAGCAGGGACTGCAGTCCATGAGCTCCAGAAGTCTCTTCCAACGTGAATTATGCTATGACAATCTCCCACTCCTGGACGTGGGTGATACACCTCCTCTCTACCTCCAGCTGTAACATGTGATGTTAAACAGACTTGCAATATCTCAACAGCCATAAAGCTTGATTTCTCACCAGGCCAGCTCTTCCAGAGAGCAGCAAGCAGTTACCGCAGTAACACCAGTAGTGCTTCTGGGGGACAGTCACACTCTGCTCATCCAGAATCATGACCGCCTTGTATATTTAAGACAGAAAAATATAAAATCTAAATAATTAAACCACAAGAACCAAAGGTAGGACTTCAAAGTGCCACCCTTCTAAAGCAAGCGTGCCTCGGATAAACAGTGAGGCACAGTATTTTTGCTGCTTTCATTTAATTTTGGGTTGCTTTTGCTCAGTCATCATCCATCTGATCACTGAGCATGGGATCTGCTCCTATTTATGCATTTTCAAGCCAGAAAAAAACCCCCACTGTGATCTGGTGTTCTACAAAGGATATGCCAAAGGAGATCTCCAGCTTAATTCCTACTTTAAGACCAACAGCTGTGGCTGAATTCAGAAAAACATCTTTCCCTTTAGGAAAAAATATCTCATCTGGATTTGAAGTCCTCCCAGCAACTGAAACTCTACCACAACCCAACCCTGAGGTAGGCCAGGAGTAAATTAAATAATATATACAATCAACATATGGGTTATTACAGCTAACGTGGGAGGTTACAATTAAAACCAGCAGAGCTGTGGAAGAAAATTAACAGCGCTTTTACTGCAAAAGGTATAGGATTCCCAAAAGTCCACTCATTTGGAGAGGAAAACCACGAGTGAGGCATTAGAAAATGAACCCATTAATAAGGATTCAGAAAACTGCCTATGTTGGGCAGGCGCCCAATCTCCTCCTTAGAAAGACCCACCAAAAGAAGTTTTTGCTCAAAGCAAGTTTAGCAGCTCAAAGGCTTACCCTGCAAAGGAGGGAAACACCGTGGACCTCCGCTGTTAAAGCATGGGATGTGGTTTTGCAAGACCTGCCGAGTCCGAGCGGGATGACTTTCGCTTCCCACGGCCAGCGGTGCAGAGGGAGCTGGGCACCGCTTGGGTTCATCCTCAGCACGCCGGGGCCAGCGGCTCTCCCCAGGGGCTAGGAGCAGGTCAGGGGTGGGCAGCCAGCCCAGGAGCCCCCACCTTTCGTCCAGGTTCAAGCCAGCCCCAGGGAGCAGGGGCAAGCGCTGAGCCACCCGGCAATGGCCGCATCCAATTTACAGCCATCGACGCCAACCTCAGCCCTGAGGGATTCGGTGCCAAGAGCCGGTGCAAACTGCGTGGCAACTAGAAAGCACATGGCCGTGACCTGTGGCTTGCAGGGGATTAAATACACGCTCACCGTCATGCTTTTCCCACTGGCAAGCGGGATGGAGCACCTTCCTCCTCCGTACCAGCCCAGGAGCAGGTCTAAGGCAGCTGGTGACCTGCCCCAGCTTTTGTCCCTGCAATGCATCTGTCCCCTCAACAGAGCACGTCAGTAGCAGGGTTGGGGCTAATTTCCCTCTGCCTTTTTCTGCTGCCTATGGACCATGGGAGGGCTCAGCATGGGACCTGCAGTTGGGACCTGCAGTCTGCCCCAGGCTGAAGTCTTGCTCAAGCACTCCTGTGTGAGGAACTCAGGCCCTTCTGTCCCCCCAAATGAGTACAAAACCTCACAGTTATTAACATGAAACAGGAACAAATTGTGCAGTTTTTCATTTAGGTTGTGGTAGGGAGCTCCGGGCTTGGTTGCCCGGGTTCGCTTTGAGGCTGCAAGGCAGAAACATGGTCCTTCTGAAATTGAGACAAACCTCTTCACGTTTAGCCTGGAGAAGAGAAGGTTGAGGGGAGACCTTATCACTCTCTACCACTACCTGAAAGGAGGTTGTAGTGAGATGGGAGCTGGTCTCTTCTCCCAAGTAACAAGCGATAGGACAAGAGGAAACGAGTTCAAGTTGCGCCAGGGGAGGTTTAGGCTGAACATGAGGAAAAAATTTTTCACTGAAAGAGTTATCAAACATTGGAACAGGCTGCCCAGGGAGGTGGTTGAGTCACCATCCCTAGCTGTGTTTAAAAGTCATGTAGATGTGGTGCTTGGAGACATGGTTTAGTGGCAGACCTGGTAGAGTAGGGTCAGTGGTTGGACTGGATGATCTTAAAGGTCTTTTCCAACCTAAACGATTCTATGATTCTATGCTGCCAGAAATGAAGGTCCCTACGCCCCCCGCCCTGCCCTGGAAGACAGCGAGACCCCGCGATCAGCCGGTTGCAGCCACTGAGCTCCTGCAAAACCTCTGGCAGCCACACCACAAAGCACCTTTGTACCGCGAGGCTGGCTGCGTTCAAACCTCCGTTACAGAATCCGTGGGGAAAACATCAGAGAGGCACCGCAGAGCTGGCTGGATGCAGGAGTCTCCAAGTGATGTAGGAGAGCGAGGCCAGCTGGCCAAAAAGCTGTTAAGTCACTCAAACTCTATGTACAGCATGTGCGTCCACTGGTTTTCTCTCTTTCTCCCTCTTTCTTTGCAGCTCACTTTAAACTCCGCACCCCACGTCCTCTAGTCACTGGCCGGGGTGAGGAGGACCCTGTGGCATGATGGAGACCCAGTCCTCTGTGCCTCTCACTTCTCTCACCTAAACCTTTCAGTTTGCCAACCTCAAAGTTAAAACAATCAAAATGCTTCAGTAAGGGGAGGAGAAAAAAAAAAAAAAAAAGAGCACAGGAGTTGTTTAAAATCTGCTCATGCAAAGCTCGCTGCCAGAAAGCGAGATCCAACTTCAATATCCCTCTGCATCGCTAACGACCTTTTAATAGCTCTCATTACAGAACATCTCACTCAGCCCTGGTACATCCCCGCCTGCCAAAACAAAGACCAGCATTTCCACAGGCAAAACCCAGCTGTTTAATTGATCCATTCAAGGACTTCAGAAAAGTATTAATAATGCAGCTCTGGTAAACTAAAGGTTTCACTCCTGTGTGGCAGATGCCTTCTTTGGATGGCAACTCGTTTAACCTGCCTCTTTAATCAAGCATTCCCTACTCCCAAAGGAAGCTGCCATTGAAAATGTGGCTTAGAAACAAAGGCTCAGCAGCAGGAAAGCAGAAAAAGTAATAATAAAATTTACTTCTTTCACTCTGAACAGCCATACTTAAGCCATAGCATGTACTCATACTCACTCTTAAGTATACGCACACTTAATTGTTAGTACAGAGGCATAGAAATGCCCCAAAACACATCGGGTCTGGGTCCTGCGTGGTGCTGTATGCATAGAGAATATCCCAATAAAATCTCCTCGCCCCCCTTCCTTGCCCTACGACTCTGCTCTTCATGCCTGGGGTTACTTCAAATATCTCTTCCGATTTACATCCTTCAGGGACAAGTCATGTCGTCCTCAGCTCCTGCACTGCAACATGGCATCTCTCCCCAGCTGGTGGGATCTGCTCCAAGCAAAACCATCGGCTCCCAGGTTTCTCCGTTACAATCCAGAGCGCTCTGCTGAAACTGCCGTGGCGTAAACACTGGCACTCAGAGGGGAAGGGAGAGAGGGAACGGATAAGCATAAAACACAGCAAGCTGGCAGAATAACAGCACTTCTTCAAAACATCATGTCTAGCAGGTTTAAAAAAAAAAAAAAAAGAGAGAGAGAGAAAGTGAGGAGCTAATGGAACATAATCTGCTGCCTGGCTGCATTTTGTCTTGCAAAGAGATCTCAGCTCAGCGCCGTTACAGGAAGAGTAAAGGCACACATCTGTCTAGCATCACGCCCCGTTTACAGATGGAAACCGCAGCAGCTAGAGCAGGGCCACGGCACAGCGAGACATCAGGGAGCCCCAGCCCTGCTCTGTGTCGAGGCCACCCCATCCCACTGCTTCCCAGTCCGGTCCTGACTTCAAAGGCTAAGGATGTTTCGTTTCCCGGGGATCACCCATCATAAAGTTAATTACCGCACGCATTTGCACGGAGCCTCTGCACCGGCGAGCTCTCGCATGGGGAGAGCACTCGGTACCTGCTCGGTCCTTAGCTTGGCCCCAGCCATCTGCTCCCAGGTGCTCTCCAAGTCAGAGCACAGGGCATCTAGCAACCAGACCTTTCCCCACCCCAAAAAAAAAGGCAGCAATACTGGACTGCTCTGAGGGTGGTGAGACCCTGGCCCAGGTTGCCCAGAGCAGCTGTGGCTGCCCCATCCCTGGAGGTGTCCAAGGCCAGGTTGGACGGGGCTTTGAGCAACCTGGTCTGGTGGGAGGTGTCCCTGCCCATGGCAGGGGGGTTGGAACTAGATGATCTTTAAGGTCCCTTCCAACCTAAACCATTCTATGAGTCTATGACTAGCTTCTCCCATCAAAACCATCCAGACAAGCTGGTGTGAAAGATCCTGGGCCCTTCTATGCCCTAAACTGTCCCCCCATGCTCTCCTGGCTTTCATAGCCAGCTCCAAACAGTTGGGACTGGCTGCTGCCATGAACATCAGCTGCATCCTCCTCCACAGCTGCCTGTAGTGCAGCAGCAGGAGAGATTATCCCTGCATCTGTCACGGATGAGTCTGGGGCTCTGAAGTGCTCTAAGATGTCTCTGCAGTATATTACCTACCTGCTTCTCCTATTTCTCCAAGTACCGATGGAAATATTTTATGTTTTAGCTAAACATATCAACTTAGAATACATCCATCTTCTGCAAGTAGGGAAGCGTATCTCTGCATAATGCTGGTTGTGAGGGTAGGCAGCTTTCAATAAATAAAAGCTAATTCCCTTTCTGGAGGTTTTTGTTTGTTTGTTTTCTTTAAGAAAACAGAAACTGCTCTTTGCATGATTTTAAAAGAGCAAAAATAAAAACAAAATTTGACGTTCACTCTCACTCTGGTGAAAGTAACAAAAATCAACCATTTTCCCTGGGCTAAATCTGTTTGACCTCTGCCCAACCCCTATAACTTCCCCACCGCAGGTTTGGGAGGGGATGAACTCTGCACACCTGCCGTATGGAGCCATTAAACACAACAAGGAACACCAGGTGTTGCAGCAGCGGGTCCCATCCCCAGTGCTGGGTCCCCACCGCCGAGCGGAGCTCTCAAGGGAACATAAATGCAGATTCTGGGACTCCTTAGGGCAGGAAAAAAGGTTATACGCACAGGCAAAGACTCACACCACCCTGGGAATTGGCTTACACCCCATGGGAAACGTGCTTCAGTCTCACCCCGCGACTGCTCTCAGCACCAGCATCTCCTGCCCACATTTTTTCGGTGTCAGGAAGGTTACTGTGCCGTTGAAGGGCAAATGCCCAGCCTCTGGGAAAAGCACCCACATTAACTCCTCAAAGCGGGGCCAGAAGCTGTGAGAGTTACACGAGCTGCAGGAGGTTTGGCCCTTCCTTTCCACGAGGCGCGTTGTCCCCACCGACCACCGGCACCAAATGTGCACATCAGCTCTTTGCTACCCTGCGAGACTGGCCGGGGAAATACGTGAAGGACCTTACGTGAGCGGCTGGAGCAATATTTCAAAGCTCCCCCTTTGGGGCAGCTCAGCCCTCCCCAGCCCGGCACGAGCCCCCGATGCTCAACAAACTCCAGCGAACATGAGAAATCCCAGCCTAGGGGAGAGACCAGCATTTCCACCCTTGCCTCGACGCCCGGTTGTGATCAGAGGCTGAAATACCCCTGCCCCATCCGTCTTGTCTGAGAGCAGAGAGAACCTGCTGGCAAAGCCGGGGGTGGGGGGGAAGGATGTTTTAAAATAGCCAGGCAGTTCACTCAGGCATTTTGGATAAAAAAAGAAGAAATTCTGACATTCTTCCCAAGTGAAACAATTTGAATGAGATCTGTGGAAAGGGACCAGCATATTTCATTTGGAGGGAGCTCAGCATTGACCTTCATCGCCTTGCGGGGCTGTATTAGTTCCCGGGATTAACGGAACCTCTCTCCTCCCTACTCACCCTGCGCGGCCAGGACAGGGAGGCAGAAGCAGAGCGGGGCAAGGCAGCCCCCGAGGAGACACGATTTGGTATCACCTGGGCTGTCCAGTGACTTCCCCAAGCTGGAAGTGCTTTTACTGACGTTGACCTGGCCTGCAGTGAAATACTCTATTTCTGTTTTCTCAATGGAAAAGATACATATTTTTCTAAGGGAAAATTTTATGTAGAAAAATCTCAGCATCTCAACTGCAGAAAGTGCATTTTTGTGTTGAAAACACACCAGAAAGACGTGGGGGAAACCGTTTCCAGCTAGTTCTGATGTTTGGGGCTAGATTCCCTTCCCAGCATATCTCTGTTTTCTGCCAATTTGTTTACTAATCACTCCCATCTTTGAAATAAGAAACTAATCTACAAAGAACTTGACTGTGTCAAAAAAAAACCCCAACAACAACAACAACAAAAAAAAAACCCAACAAAAAACCCAAAGAAAACCCAACCCAAAACCAGAGAAGCAATGCCCCCACAGGCCGAGCTGCCACGGGGGATGCCCCGCACGCTCGGATCAGCACAGGCATTTTGCGGATACAGCCCAGTGCAAGCATCTTCCCAATTTTCCAGTACATCCCATATCCCAAAGGGCATCGTGCCTCTAGAAAACCCCAGCTGCCTCCCTCTGCCTGGGGAGCCGCAAAGCTGCATGGTCTGCACTAACACCTTCCTTTTCTTAAAAAAAGAAAAGAAAAGAAAAGGAGGCAGAGCTTGGTAAGCCTAAAAAGAAAACTGTGTGTGTCTAGAAAGGGGCAAATCACTTTTTGCTCCTCATTGCGGATGCTGAGAGGAACCTGGAGGAGAAGCACCCAAGGACGAACCTGCTCTGGGAAGGACGACGCAGTGTTAGCAGAGCGGTATTTGTGCTAATGCCAGTGTTAAGCCTCTGAGAAAGTCTTGTGCAAATTAACTGCTTGGCAAAGTCTTTAATGCGCTCGGTTATTCAATAAAGTTAGAACAGCTCAAGCGAGCTGGTGTGCACCACCTGGTGAATGCTGGCACGATGGCTGGAGCTTTCCCTGAGCCCCAGTTCTGGGAGTCATGGGAATTGGGCAGAAACTCCTCTTCTGCTCTAAAAAGAGGATTTATGAACTTTCTTCCAGTGGAAACACGCACAGAAGTGTGTATCTGCGTCTCGATACTCAGAAAATAAACACTGGGTCCCTTGACAAACTCTTCAAATGTTTTGGACTGGCAACACTGACAGAAAGACTTGAGGACCTGCAAGCATTGAAGAGGACACTTGTGCGAAGGGCGACTTTGGCGCAGCCATCACCGCTCACACGGTGCCCACGGAAATTCGGAACCAGCCGGAACAACTACTGCACCGCAGCACAGCTCTGCACAGCTTGGCTGAACGGCCTTGGAAACGCTCCCGATACCCCAAGCAGATAAACCCCGGCTGAAACCTCATTAATTAACCTCCCCATTACCCTCTCCTCCTGGGAGTGGACCCCCATGGAAAGGCAGGAGGGGGGGGGTACCTCTGCAAGCAGCTCCCCGTTTTGCCTTCACCAACGAGAACTCCTGCAGCAAGGGTTCCCCACTGCAGCTGCCATGAGCTTTCGAGGAGGAACCAAGCCAAATTTTAGGGCTTGCAACACGGTGATGGCCTCAGTAGGTTGTGATGGAGCACGTCATCCAGCCCTGGCCAACAAGTAGCAGATAGGAGGGAAGGCAGAAAATAGAGATGGGCTTTGAAGATGATCAAAGGTCTGGAGAACCTGCCCTGTGAGGAAAGATTGAAGGAGTTAGGTCTATCCTCTCTGGAGAAGGCTCAAGGGGACCTCATCACAGTATCCCAGTACTTAAAGGGCAGCTACAACAAGGATGGAAGCTGTCTCTCCACAGGGAGTCACCTGGGGAAGACAAGGGGCAAGAGGTACAAGTTTCACCAGGACAGGTTTCACCTTCATACAAGAAAAGAATTTTTCTACAGTGAGAACAATCAGTCAGAGGAACAACCTGCCCAGGGATGTGGTGGAGTCTCCGTTGCTGGAGGTTTTCAAGATGCAATTGAACAGGGTGCTGGACAATCTCATCCAGGCTGCCTTCCCCACAAAAAGTTGGGCCGTATGATCTTTTGAGGTCCTTTCCAACCTGGGTTCTTCTATGATTCTATGATTTGGGGGGTGGGGGGATGTCAGGCTGCTGAGCACCCTGGGCGACAACACACTGCAGCCACCTGAGGATGAGCGGCACTGGCCATGCTGCATCCGTGCCCCACAGCATCCCGGGGGACACACCCGCAGAGGGCATCGGGGCTGCTGGGAGTGAGCAGGAATGGGGAAGTGCCGGAGACAGCTTTGCTCCCGGAGAGCCATCGTGTCACCTGGGGTCTCTTTGCCCCCTCCCGGAAACACTGTCCCCCCAGCAGGCACCACGGGCAGGGAGGAGAAGGAAATGAAATTAGGGAAAAGAAATCCACCTTATCACAGCAAATCCCAGCGCTCCTTCCCGCAGAGCCGCTGCAACCCGTCTGTGAAACCACCGCGGTAAATCCCATGAAACAAAAAGAGACTTGCGGCCGCAGGACAGGGGGCTGCTGCGTCCGGGGCACCCTTGTCCCCAGCGGCACTGGGATCAGCGGGATGTGACCTGAGGTGGCCTTTAACCCCGCAGGAATTACACTGCCGGGAGGAATGGGGTAGCTAGGCAAAGTTCCACGTGGGTAATTAGTGCTGCACTAATTGCCATCATTGTGGGACGGAGGCGCACTTGTCAAGGTTGAGGTGCCCTAAACAGAAGCTGATTTTTGTCACTGTGTTGCTCCCTTGAGTTCTTGGAGCGGGAAAGGCAGGGCAGGAGGGTAGTTAAGTCTTAGGTTTTTTTTTCTTAATTGATGACCACAAGAGAGCAAAGCTTTTCAGCCGACTGCTCTCTCACAGGCGCTGCAGGTTGAATTAAGCCTTTGCTCGGTGAAGGAACAACGGGGACAAGGAGTCCCTTTGCCACCAGCTGGCAATCAGGAAGCTCTTCCCTCTGCCAATGTCACCCTCTGCCCTCAGCGAAGCAGAGCCCACGGCAGCACCGGGTCTCACCGCGCTGCGACATCCCGCGGGGCAGCCGGTAGAGCCAAGGATGCTCGGCCTCTCGCTCAGCTCTCCCACGCTCGCCGTGCCATGTGAAGGAGGGGGACGGAGCCAGCCTTGCCAGCCTGGTTTGTTTAAAAATAGGGAGCAAAGCATAAAAAAATAATTAAAAAAATCTTGCTATGCAATGGTAGGTCGGGGTGAACAGCCTTCCTCTCTTTTTTTAGCTGAGGGAAATGAGGTTTCTGCGCTCACGTCTGTCCCCCAAAACGTTGCCGGGGTCGACAGGCAGGAGCAGGGAGAGACCCTTTCGCCACCTGCCTGGGCAAGAGCTGCGACACTAGCACAGCCCCTCCCAGATGCTGGAGCATCCCCGCGGAGGGCGGCTCCTTCCTCGCACCCTGTGGAGCCGAGCCCCGAGCCTGCACCCAGCCAGGACCACGAGGACCGAGCCCCAGGAGCCACCTGATATCCACCACCTCTCCGAAGGGGCTCCTGAGCTTTCCTTCCCAAACAAGACTCAAAGAAAACCAAACCCCAGAGAAATGAATGATCCTTGAAAGCTGGAGAGGGACTTTTTACAAGGGCATGGAGAGATAGGATGAGGGGTGATGGTTTCAAACTGGAAGAGGGGAGATTTAGGTTAGATCTCAGGAAGAAATTTTTCCCTCTGAGGGTGGTGAGACACTGGCCCAGGTTGCCCAGAGAAGCTGTGGCTGCCCCATCCCTGGAGGTGTTCAAGGCCAGGTTGGACGGGGCTTGGAGCAACCTGGTCTAGTGGGAGGTGTCCCTGCCCATGGCAGGGGGGTTGGAACCAGATGATCTTTAGGGTCCCTTCCAACCTCAACCATTCTATGATTCTATGATCCCATACACCGCAGTGGCCAGGGGAACGGGCTCCTCTCCTTGGAGGCTGAGCCAAAGCCATTCGCAGCCCCTGACAGTGGTACCACAGCCAGCATCCCTTGCCTGCACAGGCTTAACACCAGCCCCACGGCCCCACAGTGACTACAAGGCTCGTGAGAGCGACGATGAATGTTATGTATATACGTAGCACATACTGAACATACACAAAGAGCTCTGGCTGCCTCTGCCGGGGGCGGAACGACGTTACGTCAGCCCCCACAGCGCAGCCGGGACCTCAACCAGGAGCAGATGGCAGCTCTCCCCGCAAGACGTTAGGAGACTTTTGGGAGCCTGCCCTGAGGCCAGGGGTGGGGACAGCCACCCGGAGCTGCTTCCCACACCAAACCCTGTCCTCTCCCCGCCAGACCCCTCCATCTCGCTGGAGGCAAACTTAAAACTTAGCTTGGGATTGAGTGCCGGGAGCTGGGGCTGCTTGCCGGCACCAGGCTTTGCCTGGGAGAGCAGTGAAGCTTCTGTGAGTACTTGCACGAGGGCAGGCACCGGAGTAGGCGTAACAGTGCACAGCCCGGTTCAAACTGTGTATTTTTCCGTGGGCACGATGCACGTATTATCTAGCTCAACTCCCTGGTAAGTTTATACGATCATAAATCTGCAGCACGTAGGCGATCCGTTACGCTTCTCCTCTAGAAAAAGCTTCGCCTGAGGAACAGCACTTACTCACCTTTGAAACCCTTTCCCAGCACACTAGAATTTAAGGGTCATGATTTCCACCGATTACAGGCAGAAAATAGAGGTGAAAGCAGCACTAGCATCCCTGGCTGCGGGGCAGGTCCTTGTTTGCTCTGCAGGGTGGCACGCGTGGGGACACGGGCTGCCGAGTGCCGGAGCCGGCCCAGGGCAGGATCCAGACCTGCTGGCACAGAGAGAGTGGGCACTTAAAGAAAAATCAACAAGGAAGAGTGAGAGAGTTTTTAGGAACTGAGGCTCCGTACGGCCCACTGGTCGCGGAAAGGTTTAAAATTTTATAACTTGGTCTAATCTGGAAGGATTTCTCGTGGGGCTGCTGCCAAACTTCAAGTCTGCGCTCCAGCTTGCAGGAATACAAATACACGCTGAAGACAGGGATCCTGGGAACAGCGGGACAGTTTTGGCTGAAATTTTTCAAACAATTCAGCACGAGACAGACGTATAACGGAAAGACTTTTCAATCCGAACAGCTCAAGTTCGGCAAAGTCAAACACCACACCAAAAACCATCATCACAGCAGCCAGGCGGATACAGCAGCCCCAGGAGCGGTTACCAGCTCTGTGCACACACGCACACCCCAGTGTCCCCGCATGCCAGTGTCCCCATCCCTTACGGCTTTACCGTAGGCATCCAGCACGTGCCACATCACAAAATGCAGCGTCATGTCCCAGGTTGGCGCCTTCTCCTGCAGACAGGTCAGAGGAAATCGGGGCCACGTCCAGGCTGGGGTTCCCAAAGCACCCAAGCACCCGACTGCACCGAGTTTGGTGGAAGTGGGGGTACAACCAAGCAACCAAAAGTTACCAAGTGCCAAGTGACGGCATTTGTGCCATGTGCGCTTGTCCAAGGGCAAGCAGCAAGGGAAACCACCTCCTCCCAATCCCTGGACAAAGGAACCGGAGGAGTTTAGGGTGGGAAAGGGCTCTTTCAGCTGGAAACCGATGTTCAGCGAATTCAGACTTCAGATGAGGGGGGTATTTCTCAGCTGCTCACTGCAGCCCACCCAGGAACGGGCCAGCTTCACCGTCGCTCCAAGTCTTCACGCTACAATGAGACATCTTCCACATCACGTAGGAAAACGGATGTGCTCCTGCAGGCCCTGGTGCAAAAGTCACTGCACCAAATTCCCCAGGTTTTGATTCTTCTTTTTGCAGGGGAGCGGAGCAGACCGATCCCTCCCCGGCTGGCCATCTCACCACCCTCGGGAAGCAGCAGAGCCCTGCGGCAACCCCACATCCACCC
This sequence comes from Burhinus bistriatus, assembly GCA_013397275.1. Classification (NCBI taxonomy): domain Eukaryota; kingdom Metazoa; phylum Chordata; class Aves; order Charadriiformes; family Burhinidae; genus Burhinus; species Burhinus bistriatus. The sequence continues at coordinate 151,952 of VYXH01002599.1, forward strand.
TTCCAGCCACCCTGGAATGGACCCAAAGCCCAACACACCCGGGCTGGCTCTCCCCTCCATCCTCGGGTGCAGAAAACCTCGGCTAAAAGGAGCGCACGAAGGACCTCCGAGATAAAAGCTGCATCGTAAAAAATATACTGGTGGGCTCTGTCTGGGGGCTCTCGGAGCTCCTGCGAGCCCTGAAGTTTTAATCGTTCGTTCTCTGCCTTCGCAAGGGCAAACAGCCGGAGGGGATGGCTGCACAGACGCTCTCTGTGATGGGGACAGAGGCAGTGACCCCTGTATTTATGCCACTTTAAATGCACAATTTAGGGTCTTGGGAGAGGGGGGGGAAAAAAACCCAACATATAATTGCCTAAATGATGACTCCATAGTAACACGCATGCACTGGAGGGTCGAACGGAGGTGACATGAAGAGTCCAAATCTGGTATTTCTGGATTTTTAAGCAATTTGACTTGCAAACTAGTTAAGATTACCATCATTTTGTACACTTTATATACACACACGTGCACTAATGTGATCTAAATCATATAAAACATATGCTACTGTGCATGCACAAACAGTACCAACACATCACAATTTATGTCTGATTTTGCGTATTTACATTAGGTTAAATGTTTAGTTTACAAAGTCCACATACACATCCTAATTACAAGCACACGATAGCGTAAGACACCAGATCCGAGGAGCCTTGCTGAACAACGCCGTATTTGACATTTCAGAGTACCAGACCTCCAGGAGGATAATTTACTGAAAGTCCACTTTCACCAACCCTTGAGCAAGAAATACCATCTGCAGGAGCCAAGCATTGCATTTTCAGATGCCACTCATCCCTTAATTAAGCAGATTTTAATTGGGCGACTCTAAGCTTTAATTAATGGCAAATTGTTCCTGCGCATTCATTTTTGGGTCACGTTCCCAGACGAGATTTTTCTGGGTTGGTTTGGGGAGTTTTGTGTTTTGCAGGGCCGGGTCGCAATTATGGTTATTGCACTTTACAGGGGGGGGAAAAAAAACCCAGCTCCCAGGAGCCCTGGAGCCACCAAACTCCCGCTACACCAAGGAGGTTTCCCACTTTCCCCCTCCTCCTTAGTCAGAGCAGCTCCCAAACAGTGAGGTGAGCTCAGCCAAGCCCTGGAGACACCTGCGTTGTGCTCACTGGTACCAGCACATCTGGGGACTGGGCACATGGGGCGGGGGGGAAGCTCAGCAGCAGCCGGGGCTCATACAACCCCACAGCACCCCAAACTCAGAGAAACGCTGCCAGTGCCACCTTTCTGCCCCAACCACCCCCCAGACCCACACCACTGCCAGGGGTCTCAGTCAGGAATCGTTATAGCTGAAACCACCAAAAATAGGCGTAAGTTCAATAATTCAGCCTTGGGAAGGAGGCACCTGGGGCTTTGTCTATCCCGCACACCGTGCCATGCACGCCAGCTTGCACGCAGCTCCACGGCAGCACCCGTCACGGGGGACATCAGCTACCCACCCACCGCCTTACAATGCTCCCCTAAAAATCAGCCTCTCCACCATTTCCAGGCCAGCTTGTTGCTCCGGGGAACGTGTGGATTAGGGCTCAAAGGCCGGATTGGATTCAGTGCAAACGCCGCTGGCTTTAAAGAGTATGGGCATGCTCCGAAGTGGCAGCTGTCATGGGGGACAGGACACCAGGAGTCCCCATTCCCAGCACACTGGAGTCAATTCCCACCCATTTCCAGCACCCTCAGCCCTCCTGAGATCATCAGCGAGAATCCTTTTGGTAACAGCTACAAACACAACAATTGGCGACAGCCCGCTTTCCCTCCCAGATATATTCATCTCCTGCTTTTCCACCCCAAAGCCCCAGCTGGGGCTTATGAACTTAGAAACTGTCCTCTCCCAAGCATGAGCCGTGCGAACCACTCTACCAACCAGACACAGGAGAGGGGATGACGCCAACCCCGTGCCAGGGATGCTGCAGAAATACCAACCGCTTGCTACCCCAACCCAAGCAGGGGTCCAGGAGGCGTCAGCAAATCATCTAATCCCGACTGAGCTGGAGCGAGGAAAGAAGAAGAAACAGATCCTAACGGATCCATCTAAGAAATAGACCCTAATTTCCTTCCAGCCCTAAGGTGCCACAAATGCCACATGCCGTGCCCTCTCCTCTGCTGCCGCACGGAGCAGAGGGACCGTGTAACCTCAACAAGGTCCTACCAGCTTTGAACGCCAAGTCCTGGCTCAAGTCATTAGCTGCTCTCTTCTGGCACTTGCTCCCCGCTTCAATTATTCCCCACTTGACTCGGGCTTGGCGTGCAAAGCACCCGGCCGTCTGCAGGAGTGCCATGGGTCACTGCTCCAGCTTGTAAAGCCGAGCCCAGCTCCAAGGTCAGGAAGGCCAGCCAAGCTCTGCAGCCGGTTGCTCCTCACTCCCCATCCCTCTCCTTGAGGACGTTTGTTGCAGCTGTGTTCCACAGGCCTTCCTCAAAGCAGAACTGCACCATCAGTCGGGACTGGCTGAAGAACAAGAGCCTCAACACCAAAGAACCGTCTTGTTTTAGGTCAAAGCCTGAGAAACCCACACATCTGGAGGGCCGTGCCCCATTCACCGGCAGGATCTACAATATTTCAGAGCTTCTGAAAACCTGCCCAAGCTCGTGACCTTTACCAACGTGGGCAGCAGTGATCAAAGGATAAAACCAAACACCTGGGTGATGATCAGTCAAATCCTCCTCAGGGCTCCCCCATGACCCAAAGGAAATAAAAACATATGAGCATGAAGCTTCCTAATGCTGCTACAGGCAACTGGCACTTCCCGCTCTTCCCTTCCCTGCCCTCTCCCCTCCTGCACACACAGCCCAATACCCTCACTGGAGTTACCACCTCCCACGTTCCTCATTTCAACCCCAAACCCCCTGCACTGTATTCCCATTTGGATTTTGCTCCAGTTCCAGGCCCTGGAATGCAATTCCCAGCTCAGTTTCCCAGGCTGTGAACTGCATCGCTCCAGCCTTGTTTTCCAGCCAGGGTTCAAGTGGAGTTAAGCTCCACTGAGATAAATCAGCGGTTTCCCTCTCACAACCACATTCCCATCGATGTGGCTGTATTGAAGCCTCTGCCATACTCCAGCCTCGGCCAAACGTGCATATTTTTGGGCAGGGGTTTGCACAGTGAACAGCAGCACGGGGTCGCCGCCTCTGACTGGGACCCGTATGCGTTAGCACAATGCAAATGCAGCAACGAATGTCTTAGAAACAGTCAGTGCTTCCTTCAAAATAAACATCCTCTTTTATACTTTTTGCTCTACCAAAGTATTTGCCATCCCCCGCACAGCCCATCGCTTCCCCGTCAAAAGTCCCAGCCCCACATGTCAAACTTTGGCAACGGCTTGCTTGGAGTTTTCGTGATGCAAACCAGTCCCACGCCCCATTTTAGAGGGTGAGGGGGCCTGGACCCCACTATGCCCATCCCAGGTGGGAGCTGGCCAGGGGCTCCTGCCATGGGGGAGGGACAGGACTCAGCGCTCCCCAAAGTTTTGTGAAAAGTTTCGCGACAGTGACTCGGCGACCAGACGGAGAGGGGAAAGAGGAAGGACGGGGAGACAGGCTGCAGCGCCCCACATACGAGAAGAGCTCCAGCTGCGGCACGCACAAACCCATTGTGGTATATTACACATCAGAGAAGCCACGCACAAACCCCGGCAAGCCCGGCTGCTGCGGGGAGAGGGACACCGTGCGACACCCCCCTCCCCGAAACGACACCTTCCCAGCCACCCCC
>VYXH01002599.1:174623-200311 GCA_013397275.1 Burhinus bistriatus
TTTTTTTTAAATTGGAACATAAAAAGACAGAGAGATGACAGGCAAAGAGAAAGGGAGGCACCCAGAAACAGAAAGCATTGCAGATAAGAGTTATAAAGAACTCAACGTTTGGGGGGAGTAGAAGCAGCACGTGAGAGGGAGGGTGGAGGGCGTGGAGGGGGAAGACACACACAGAAAGTACATCGGTTATTCAGCTGAAGCTACAACCACCAAAACATTGTATTATTCAATGAGTTTAGATCTGCTCAGAGATTACGGGCCTGATTCGTAACGAGACTCGACAGCTTTCACGTGGGGCAGCTGTGCCCTGCGGAACGCGTACCGTGCCTCTGCGAGAGAGGGTCCCGCAGCTATCTGACTGCAAGGGAGAGGAGTTTCCCAAGGAAAGGCTCGTGCTGCTGGCGTTGCTGCTGCCAACCGCGTTGCCTTGGAAGGAAAGGTGCTACTTGGGGTCTGGAATAAAGGACAACTTTGTTCTGAGAAGGGGGAAGGGAGGGAGCATGGGTTTGCTTTGGGGTCTGTTTCTTTTATTAAGCATGTTGAGTGGCGTTCCTGATAAGGCAGAGAATCCCAGCTCCCACACAAAGACTGCAGTTTCTGAAATCAGCTGGGAAATTTGCTAGCCGATGAAGTGTAGCTTGTGCCAGCCTGAGCACCTTAGCAAAAAGATTATATCTGTTGGAGCTCTTGCTGCGTATGCAATACACAGGCTTTTAGTTTTAGGGTGCAGCATATTTTTCACGTTCTGCTTCCCACGGGGAGCAATGGAAACAGCTCACAACCACGGGCTGCTCACTCCTGACACTGCATGGATCAGGCCCTTTGAATGAGAGACACGACTATGAGTGGCAAGATGTTCTGACACACAGGAGGCAGGACGGTGGCCGGAGAGCATCCGGGACAAGAAGCTAGCAACGAACATGCGAAATGCCCCAAAATGATCTGTGAAAACCATGACATCCTACGCACTAAGCAGCGTCCACAAGTCGCTGTAAAAGTCAACTCAACTGATGAGACTTCTTTACAAGAAGTTAAACAAGGGAAATCCTCAACATTTTACTGGCCAAATTCACAATACAGTATATGCTAAATAACGTGGGAAGAGAAAAAAAACCCAGGGAGGATGCTCAGTGTCTCAATGCAGCCTTCCAGCCACAGGGTCCCTGCCCTTTTCTGTACCTACTATAGATTCATCAGAGAGGATCACAGCACAGCTCCAGCTTGCTTTATGGCTCGGGCGCAGGAGCATGCCTTGACTCTCCATCTGGATAGACGGCACAACTCTCAATGGGAAACACGTGCCTTCCGGGAAGACAGGCTGGCAAACAGTATTGTCCCCAGTTAATCAGAATAGGCACCTTGGGGTAGGCAGTCATCAGTTAGCTACCCAGACAGAGGGATTTCTCTGGGTTGCTTTTTGCTGCAACCAGGGATGAGTAAAATTGGGGACAGTGCTGTGTCTACACATTAACACCTGCCATCCAAGCGCAAAGGCTGGTTACCTGTCTCCAGGTTCAGCAAACATCTTTTAAAACAAATATTCACAAGCAACTTCCAACAACACGGCAAGCAGAGAGAAGATACTGAGTTCTTGACCCACTCTCAGTCTCCTACCGCCAGCAAAGTCTCCCTCGCTCACCTGAGTTTCGGCAGCCAGGCGCGGCATGGAAGCTGCCCGCCCTTGGCTCTCCAGGCCTGGCTGGTGCTCTCCGTTGGCAAGCGTGGGGCTGATTTCCCTCATTTCTACCACCTGATCGAAACAAGAAATGGTTTCAGTAGCAAGAACATGAACATCAGCTTTGAAGCCGTCAACTGAGCAGGCTTCTGCTAAGTGTAATTTAATTGCAAAGAGATGCTAATATGGGAAAGAGTAAATTAAGAGCTGTGGAGTGCCCAGGTTACTCTGTCTACAGAGCTGTCTTCAAAGACAACAGTGGGCCAAGCTCTTCCACCAGCCATGGCGATGAGCCCCAAATGTGACCCGTGAAACCCCTCACCTGAGTTTGGACACCGACGACAATGGGATTGGGACAACGGGACAACTAGGAAGAGATAACCTTGAGTAACCTATCACAGCAGACACATAATTCCTTGAAAAGCATGTCCACATGTACAGCTATCAGACTGTGGAAACTACCAGATTTGGGTTTTCTCCATAATGTTCAAGCAACCTTGGGGTTGTAAGAGACAGAACACTGTTTGTCTCAAGGGACAGATCTACTGCCTACTGCATTTCACCCTGTCTTCATCTGTTTTTTCTAAATGTTTTCTAAAATTTCTAAACATCTGCTGCATTTCTAAAATCTACTGCATCTCCCCCTGTCTCCGCATCTTCACCCTGTTTACTCACCCGTTCGATGGGGATTTCTTCTGAGTGGCCTCGTTCAAAGGCTGGTGTCCTGGTTTCATAAAACACATCCTGGGTGCGTTGGGTCCCCCAAGAACTGGACTCTTTGATCCCACCCTCTGGGGCTGGCCTGTCAGCAGGAAAAGAGGAAAAAAGATTAACTCTTTTGCAAAGAGATTTTGCTGACCTTATTGTGATGAAGCTTAACCACTCGGATACCCTTTGAGTTTTCACTCGTGAAACTAGTTGCAGGATAGGCACAGCTGCTGGTGAAGCTATAAGGTCCCCTGGGTTTTGCCAGAGCCACTCCCTATCCAGGCTGAAGATCCCATGAGTGACAAGGAAATCAAACCAGCCATCACATTGGGTTTTTTTTCTCCAGTACCTAAGGAAAGCAACTTCTGCAGCTTAAGTTCTGATGAAGAAGAATGCAGGATTTTGGACTTCAGGCAAATTATGTATGCAAGGCCAGTTAGACATTGGTCAAACACATCTGTGGCCATGCTAAAGTACATTCTCTGAATGCACAGTGGTACAGGTGGCCCTGGGTTTCACTGTTGAGTCTGATGTTGGTTTCCCCATTGGGTTTATTTTGCGATGTTTAAAATTCAGATGTCTATCACTAAAAATCCATAGCGCTTGTGACCCAGGGGAAAGTCACCTGAAGAAGAGCAGGAAATACAGAATTGATCAGGGGATCGTTGTTACTATAACTGTTTAGTAAGCTCTCTGTGGAAGCATTATTTTGCCCAAGGAGAAAGAGACAGATTCTGTCCTGAAAAACCTCAAGAAGATCTTCCTGTTACCAAGTACCATGAGCTTGAGGGATGACTTTGTTCCCAAGGATATTTTGATTCCCAAGAACTCACTGCAGTGGTGGTTGATGTGTTGGGGTTTGATTGTTTTGCAACGATCCCAAATTCCTGTAAGCAAACTCACACTTACAACCAGCCACAACAGAAAGCTCTCCAACTGAGACTCAGAGGAGACCATGAAGAAAATATGCAGCTCTGGAGAACCCAACACTACCACCACATGGTTAACTGCACCTGAGGCAGCAGTGGGAAGCAGAGCCACAAGGAGGCATTTTGGTAGCCACCGGTGGGAAACTGTCCCAGCCATGGTGTGAAGGGGCTGCTGGTCTTGGTGTCACCAACTGTGCTGCCCCACCTCCAGAGCAACTGAAGCAGCAGTAGTTGGGGTTCATGCATGCACCCAGCGTGCCCCTTCTCTGCCTTACAGCTTTGGTGGGGAGGTCACGGGATACTCACAACGTGCCCCCGTTGTTGAGTGAGGCTGAGCTTTTCTGGCGAAGGAACGCCTTTGCGTTGTTGAATGCTGTGGGCTGGGTCTGCTCCAAAGTGGCCTTCAGGGGGTGGAAGAGTGACACTGGTCCGGGCTGCGAAGCAGAAGGAGAGGTTGTCAGAGCTGTGGAGGGAGAGGATGGGCCGCAGTGCTTTTCCTAGTTAATAAAAAGTCCACTTTCTCACCCTGAGAGATCAACCCAGCAGAAAGCACACCCCAGCCTTCCCAGAGCTGTAAGAGGCTCTGAAGAAGACTTGCTGTCCTTGGCTTTGCACAAGCCAAAGTTGTGCTGCAATCCCCCTTCCCTCTAACAAAATATTCCCCCGGTCACCAGAGCGCAGCAGCGGTTTCATACACTGATGTGACCAAAGGAGCTGTGCAATTCCGGTGGCTCGTCGTGACACCGGCTCTGCTCTAGCCTCCCATCTGTGAGACAGACAGACCAGCCGTGCTGGAGATCAGCTGGATGACCATCCTGAAATCAATACGTACGTGTCCTATCAGAAATCATTGGGGTTTCAATCCCAAGCCAGTTGTGTGGAAATATTTTCAAGAAATTGTAAAAAAAAATCTTCAAATCTATTAGAGCCAAAATGATTTTGAATAATTCCCATTTTCAAAAGTAACTTAAACATTTTATAGCCAAACTGTCATCAGCTTTCAAGAATTCTTTGGCATCCCAAAGAAATCTTTTGGTGTCTCCCAGTCCCTAGGCCACTTCTGAAAATAGAACTGCCAAAGAGGAAAACAGACTGCCAAATGTCACTGGACATTTTTTGGAAAAGACCTTTCCAGACCTACTGGAAAAGGCAACTGCAACAATTTTTTTTTTTTTTTTTTAAAGAGAGAGAGAGATTTTTCAGGACAGGTTTCCATTTTTTGAGACAGCATTTTCAAATCCTGCCTGGACAAACATCCAGACTTTCTGGATGACATATGCCAGTGACTCTCATGAGAGCCGCCCAACACTGGAGAAGAGGCTGCCCAAGAGTGGGAGGACCGAGAAGGACACCTTTTGGCTGAGTACCTGGCACAGGCCTCCGGGCGGCTGGTGGACTTGTTCCCTGCTGTTCTTATTCTGCTTGTAGAAGTCGAATATCATCAGCGCTGCGTAGACCTTCCCCACAGTCATCTCATCGGCTGTCAGAGGATGGTGAAACGCAGCAGAGACATTCAGGTGAGGAAAGGGAAAGGATCAGGAGAGGAGAAGAGTAAGTCAAAGAGCACAAGAAACAACAACAATTGGGCGTGAAAAGCAAGGAGAAAGAAGAGGCGACGTTAGAATAACAAGGCAAAACAGACACAGAAAAGCGGGGGAAAGAAAAAAAGACCAAGAAAAGGTTACAACAGACTTCACATCTTTGCCTGTTGCTGCCTTTCACATCTGAGGACGACGGTCCCCGTCCGTCTCTAGCTCTCTGTGGCAGACATTCACAGAGACCGTGTAGAAAAACACCAGGCAGGAAAACTGTGGCATCGTAAGCATTGCCGACAGAAGAATTGCTAAATTAATACCAGACCCACAGCCAGCTTTTTATCCACAAAGAAGCCTTATTCCTATTTCTTCGAATTACAGTCAACCGGGGCATAATGGGCTAATATACATTTAAAGAGAATTTCATTTTTCCAGATGTCTTTTTTCACCCTCACAGCTGTGCCACCAGCCCTTCCCTGCATGGCACTGGGGCACTTACCGCAGAGCAAGGAGTTAAAGCAGCAGATACATAGGCATCAAGAAAGGAGCGGAGAAAAAGACTTAAGCACTGATTTGCACCTCCTCAGCTCCCTCGTTTTTCTTAATTAACAATGCCTTCATTGCTCTGCACTGTTTCTCATTAATCAGGAATCCAGAGCCCTTGTCTGGGCCAATCAAGATAATGGCAAATTTTCCATTTTCTCAGCACATTCGCCCAGGACATCATCAAGTAACACAAAGGCCTCTAGCCCCAAAATACCTCTCTTCTGATTCTGAAGTTCTCAGTAAACTTTAATTTTCTCCTGTTTTTCTGAAGTCCAGATGGTAGAAATCGCTCTCCTGTCCTGTACGGCACAGGCTGGAGACAGACAAAGCTATGAAAAAGCTCTGGAAGAGGCCGCACCGGGCATCGGTCCCTTCTTGGCACTGGGTTGGGTTTTTTTTTTTTCCCCTAAGTACAGGAGATCTCCTGTAGCATAATGAAATACATGCCTAGATGTGACCTCAGCATCCCCACTCGTTGTGTGACCATGGCATGGAGGTGCAGACTGTGAACCCTGTGGAGACGATACCTAGAAGCTGAACTGCACTTGGTGTCTTGGCTGCATCCTCTAGATGACTGTGCACCTAGACGGCGCTAGGGACAGAGCAGGCAAGGAGGCAGAAACATACTCTGGGCTTCTTAGGTGGCTGGGATGGGTTGGGTGCTTGCAGATGGACCACTTACGTTTGTGAGGAGGCACCAGCAAATCCAGAGTCTTCTGGGACAGATTGGGCCAAACCAGTGAGATCTCCTTTCTCAACTCAGCATCGCACTGGTGCTGTTTAACACCCCCTGCAGAAAGGGAGGGGAGAGAAGGAGGCCCGTGACGAAGAGTGCAGATCCTTGTCCTGTCAGCACGTACCACTGTTTGCACAGCAAACACAGGAGAAGGCACTTCCCCCGCTCCCGTTTCGTGTGAACAGCAAGCCCGCGCCAGCTGCAGCAGATGTCGCAAAGGGAACCGGTGACCTCCTCCGTGACAAAAGGGTGTGAACCCAGCAGGGCCATCATCGCTTCAACCTGCTGACCTTCTGCTGTTACTTGGGGCTTCAACGGAAGCTCAGATTCACTCTACCGAACCGCAGGTGCCTGCTCGCCGGGGGTGCTGGCCAGTGTCAGCGGGAAGCAGCAGCAGCAGCATCTCCCAGGTGTGATGCAAAGGACCTGGTCTGAGGTGCTGGGCTACGAGCAATGCCAGGATTGGTTATAAACCCTCCCCACCAACATCTCTTCCCGAAGCCTTTGGCCAGGAGACGTAAGCACGCGGCGCTGTCTCAGCAGCATCCAACGGCAGCTACATCACAAGGTAAAGCAGAGAGAGCCGAGCACAGCGGTATTATTCAAATGGCCAAAGTGGGGTCTTAATACGCAAGTGGAAAGTGATTAAAGTACATGTAAGCCAACAGGCCAGCTCCCAAATGAATGCACCGCGCAGTAGGCAATTAAATAGTTCATCTGAATGACAGAGATTATTTTTCTAAGAGAAAAGTAATGGGAGGAGGCTCTGGGTACTCTGCTACGTGGTGGTTTGAACTCCCACACAGAAACTCATTAGGGAGGGTTTATTAAGGGCCTGTTAGTCCTGCTAAAGACTCAATTAAATGTAGCACACAAAACCTGTTCAAACAAAGCACGTAACTATAAAACAGGTCAAAACCTCACAACCCACAGCAGATATAAACCTTAGAAAGAATCCAGCACTATCAGCTGAGCTCTCTTCTCTGGTTCCCTCCCAGTGTCCGGCCAAAGAAAAGGGTGGGGGGAGCCTTGCTGGGTTGAGAAAGGCTGTCTGAATTACCGTTGCTGACAGGTAACTAGAAGCCTAAAATAACACAAACTTTTAGGATCCTTATCTAGAGGTTATTACTGAAATAAGGGGCTGGCCCCTAAAAATTCCAGGCAGTCCTAAATGTGTCCTTAGAAATGGGTGTCTGATACTCGGTGCCAGTCCCTAGGGGAGTCCCAGCGAGCTCAAAATTTTGTCTTTTTCCAGCAGTGCCTAACCAACGCATCAAAGAGAAAGTTTAAGCAACATACGGGGGAGGTAATTAATACAGATAGGTTGAACGGCTGGCCTAAAACCACTTAGGAAAAGCACAACATCCTAACCCTGCCCTGCCCTTTGCTCATAAGAGCATTGTTACCTCCTATTAGCTTTTAAATTAGGTATAAAAGCGCTTTGGCCAGTCATGCCTTGATTCTGACCCCAGCCAGCCTGATTAAATAGTGTAACGACCCAGAGAAAAGGCCAATGTATTTTATTACATTGCAATGTTTAATTGGGAAGTCAAGTAAATGCCTGATTAAACACTTAAATAATTAAATTTTATCTGAAGGTGGAATGTGGTTCATGGCACTTGGAGTCACTGCCTTGCTGCCAGCAGACAGCAACTGGAGAGGAAGGGCTGGTTTTTCCCTCGTGCTGGAATAGTTTAGAAAGGAGGTATGGAAACTCTCATTTCTGTTACACAGCAATGAGGACAAGCACAGGGCTTCTCCTCCGAGACCTGCCAGCTGTGATGGCCAAAGCTCTCCACATCTCATCGTCAGGGATGCCAGGATGCGGCCACCCCAAAGGCAGAGTGATGCTCAGGACATCCCTCTGCTGCCTGTCCCTGAGGCTCCCTCATCCTCGGGTGCTGGCAGAGGGCAGGCAGGCAATAGGAAAACAGGATTTCCACCTGGGACAGCATTTTGGTGGTTTTGGGAGGAGACCAAGCCAACAGAGAAGCTGGGGTTTGAGCCCACACGTGTTGTCAGACATCCCCTCTCTCTCACCTGAGGCGAGTTTGATTTCTAGGGCAGTGCGGATCAAGGCCATCAGCGTGGACGTGAAGTGGACGGTTAAATCTTCAGGCGAGATTGGCATGTTCATCCGCACCAGGCGCTGGAGAGAGAAACGCAGCGGCTGTGAGCGTGGGTCAGGATTCCTCCCCCCCCGCCACCCTTCCCTCCCCCTGCGAGCCCTTGGAAATAGCCACATTACACACAGTCACCTTTTGTGCACCGAGCTAAAATGCATCTTCTCCATACAGACGTCAGCTCCTTTTCAGGAGCAGGTCTGAGCTGTAACGGTGGCTTTAATGGTCAAACAATTGATTTGCCAGCATTTGTACTGCAATCCTTGAAAGAGAGTTCTTCCAAAAAAGTCAGTTTGAATGCTCCCATCCCATTTCAGAGCCCAGTACCCTGCTCCTGACAGTCTCCAGCTCTCTGCAGCTGCCACACACGTGGTTGATACCCGTCACCCCTGCCAAAGCAGCATGCTCAGGAGGTATAAACCATGAAGCCATCTCCACCATCCTTCCCTACATGAGTTACCTTCACCTATATTCTGGTTCTACAACAGGAGCAATAGTAACAAACGGGACCCGGCACCGTTGAACGAAGTGAGATGTTGGAGGATTTCCATCCACCATCCGAGGATGCGGCTCCATCCAGAAAGTGACTGCGCCTCTTCCAGCTGTGCAGGTGGCCTTGCCAGTGAGTGGGATGTGAGGAAGGCACTTTTGGTGGCAACGACAACAGGAGGCATGCGAGTACTTTGTACAGGGGCTCTGCCGCCTCTGCAGTTGCCTCGTGCTGATGCATTTTGTGCACAGCCTGAAGCACGCCAGAAAATAAGGCTGGTGAGCCCTGCGGTGTGGCTCAAGGACTCTGGGGCAGTTTGGGTCTGGCTGCTCATAGGTAAAGGTGTGCGATGTCCCTTTTATTGGAGACACTCGGGCTCTGTCTCTTACCTCCTTTCCCTGTGGGTATCCCAGGAGCTCTGAAGGTCTCCCCCTTTCCTTCCAGTCAAAGAGCTACACAGCTCCATACAGACCTTATCCATAGGGGAAGGGGCTGGATAAACATGAGCAGGACTACAACTTCCCCTGACTATTCAGGCTAAATACGGAATAGTCCCTCAGGATCAGTATCTTCCAAGATCTTCAGACCTGGTAGCAACTCCTTCCGCATCACCAGCCAGGACCACCTCTGACAGGGCAAATTCGTCATTCTTGTAAGCAATGAAGTAGGTGAGATTGCTTTGGAAAGCCGTGGCTCCCTTAACACCGCTGGCGGCAGAGCATGGAAAGGCGGACGGGGAGAAGCACTCTCCAAGCCTTGCTGATAACCTTAGCAACGCGTTTAAAGGATGGATTACTTCTCCTTCGGCAACCTAATGATTTCTCAGCTCCTCAGCTTTCACGAGCCGTTTAGAAACTTCCTTGGCCACAGCCATATCAGACAAGGCTCTGTGTTTCCGTTCCCCGAGGGTACCTGCAACCCGAGGGCGTTAATCTGTCTGGGCAGAGCCCGGAACACCGAGCGTTGGCTTGGTCCGGGCCCCTCGCTCAAGGAGGGAATTTCATCCACATCTGAAAGCTGCTTAGGCTCTTATTTTGATCCCTATCGCTGTACAGAAACCTTCTCTTTGTTTAACAACAGCCCAACGTGCTGCTAAGGAAATCTAAGCGCGGTCAGCACGGGCTGCAGCCTCAGCGAGGCAGTAAGCTGCCGCGGCGGAGCGGGCACAGACGGGGCCAGATCCCGCTTTGGCTCCGGGCACTGCCATACTACCCAGTGCCGAGGGCGGTGAGTATTTTTCAGAGGTGCAGCTTTGCTGGTGCAGTTCTCCCTTCAGATGCGACCTGCAGCGGCTCAGGGCTGCCACTCTCCTCCCTGGCCTGGGGAAGCCGTGCGGGAGAAGCATCGCTGCTCGCGGGCGGTTTTTTGGTGGCGAAGGGAAACGGGGCGTAGCTGAGAGCAGGGACCTGGCTGGAGTCTCCGGCGAGACGAGATGCAACGCCCTGACTCTGACTCCTATGCGCTACCCAAAACCAAGCCAAGACTGGTGAATGAAGACTTGGTCCTCCTGTCCATCACTGGGTCCACCTCCCTGCTTAGAGAAATCCCGGAGGCATGAACGGAGCTGCCTTAGGCGTTTTGGTGCCCTGAGAGAGGACAGATTCCAGCCGTGGTACCTTCTGCCAGCCAAGGAGAAAATGTCCCCCCTCAGGGGGGATGTTTGCCCATGCTGACGGAGGGCACAGGGCAATGGTCCAGCACAGAATGTCTGCTTCTGAAGTGAGCTGACATTCAGAGGAGCCGAGACCTCCTTATTTATCTTATTACATGTCTTCAGGACAAGAGGATCATGTAACAACCTACCCTGTCTCCTAGAGCCTGAGACAAACCATTGTAGTCTCAAAGAGCTTTCTTAAAGCATGCCCAGAGGTTATCTTCCACGTCTGACAAGCCTCAGAGATAGGGAAATCAAAGCCAAGACTCTCCTCCCTTTATAATTCAATGACAGTATCAAATGCTGGCAATGCCACAAGAATTTTTTCTGTTCGCTTGTGTCAAAAGAGACAGGATTTTAATTCAGACTTCTGCCCTCAGCACACAAAAAGTTACAACAAAATTATTATATCCACGTGAGCCCACAGTTACCACTTACAGAGTCCCACTGAATCCCAGTTCAGAGGGAGGGGGAGTTAAGGGATGAAGAGAGAAAGAAGATGCATGGAAGTGAAGAACAAGCAGATGAGAAATAATTCCTCCCAGGAGAGCTCTATCCTCACACAAACTAGTGCCAAAAAAGCCATTTTGGGACTGAGGTGTCCCAGGTGCCCCCAACTGACTTCCTAGAACAAATTCTCAAAGAACTGCAGAACGCAGGCCACATCACAGCTGTACGCAGCAATGCTGTATGTAATTTTAATTGAGGACAAAGGCTTTAGAGGGAGATTTTCCATGGGAATGCACACTTGCAATTGCAAACTTGCAGGAAGGTTGGCCGAGCAAAACTCACGTGCAAGTGCGGAGCAGGAATGCTGCAAAGAGCCGCCTGGGAGAGTCTCTCCCCAGACCACCTCCTTTCCCCTCCTGCCCACGCTGCCCTCAGCGCTGCCTGGGCTACAGCATTTTTTTTCCATCCCAATGCACAAACTGGTTCAAACAGGTCAACCCAGACACCTTTAGGTCTCCCTCTCTCCTCCTGTCTATCGGGGTGGCAAATTGGGATGTGCCTCTCCGTCCTCCCCTGGTCCAGGCTGTTGGCAGCCAGTTGAGGAGCACTTGCACTGCAAGGTGGGCTGCAAGTTGCACCTACCAGGGCAGAACAGCTGCCCATTTCTTAGCCAAAAAAAGCCATAAAAGGGGACAGAAGTGCCTTATAACCTGCTGCAGCAAAGTCCAACAGGTCTTGGCTACAAGCCACCCTAGATCCCTCCCGACATGAGTGAAAATTGCTTTCTTGGAAGCCCCTGACTTGAGAAAATACATTGCTTAAATGGATATACCACATTTCTGGGAGAGCTCCTGCTGAAGATGAAGCAGTTGGGAGAAAGGAATTGATTCATCTTTGGTTCAAAATAGCTTTGCCGCCACAGCGTGTGGGGGAGGCAAGGGGGAGGGCAGGATGGTGAGACATGCTCACACCACGTCCCCACACCACCACTGCCACCCAGGGGAGCCGAGGAGTCAGCCAGATATTGGCACAGCCACCCCAGAGCAGGGACTCGGCACCTGAACTTCCCTGCACATCGTCTGCTGCGTTTCCCTAGCACCAGAAACGCAACTGAAAGACTGAAACTGCAAACAAAAAGAAAGCTCATTCCCCATCCCCCCAATATTATAAAACAGCCTTAACGTAAAAACATTTCCTTCCAACATATGCAGAGCAAGACATTTTAGTCCTTTCAAAGCTACTTTCTAATTTTACCTATATTTTATTTCATTTACATTTCTCTAGGACCCATTTCAAAGGAACTGGAATCCAATTGAAATTGGTAAAATTTCTCAAAGTCAAATATTCTGATTCACCCAAAATTGCTCTTTGAAAAATTAATCAAGAATTTTTGATTTTCATCCCTAACCAGGACAGAAGAGAAAGATCTCAATGTTTTTCATACAGCATGGGCAACAATACGGTTTAAAAAAAAAACCAAACAACTGAACCAGTTGTTTAGCCTGCACACAGTTTAAAGTAGAATTAACATCTCCCCTCGTTTTTGCTGTTTCTTCTGGCTGAAGTTGCATTTCAAGGCCACATCTTACCAGTTCCTCATGCTTTGGAATATGACGCAAAAATCCGATTTAATAAAAAAAATAAATCTGATTTGGGTTATTTTCCATCTTTCTAGACCCCAGAAGGAAAACAGATGGCTTCCCCGCACTAGTACAAATCTTGCATCATTTGGAGTGCCCTGGGAATTGCCAGCCACAAACGAGGGGCGTTCGGGTGAATTAATAACTGAGAAGCGGGGAAAAAAAGAAAGGTAAAAATCCCTCCCAGGTGCCCAGACCCAGCAGGAAAGGGCTTCCCCACTCCCCGGGCTGCTCTTCTTCCTCCCTTCGCCTCCAATTTCCTCCAAGAGCATTTGAGGAAAAGCAGCCGGCAGCAGATGGAGTCCCCGCTCCTATTTCCCAGCCGCGCTTGGGGAACCCTCCTCAGCCCTTGGTTTTAATTAGGCTGTTTCAGAGACATCCCCCTCCCCGAGCGAGCGAGGGCAAGGGGAGCTCGTTAAATGTTTCTGCAGGAAAAGGCCCCAGAGGCAGGAGCTGCAAGATCGTCTCCAGAGTCTCCTAATTAACTCTGTGCAGATAACGAGCTAGTAACCGATTACAGCCGGGGTTAGGGAGGCAATGCTTTTTGCTCCAGTTACTCGTGCGGTCAGGAGGGGTGCAGTCTCCCTTCAGCTTCTAGTAGTGATTTAATTGCAAATAGGCAAAGACATTGCTGACGGGAAACCAAACCTTTGTGTCAAGCAGAGCTGGCAGAATTTGCGCCTTTGCAGCATTTGGTTTCTGCAGATCTTCTGCTTGGAAACTTCCTGGACTATGTCCGAATAGGCAGGGAATGCGTTAGAGAAATGGGAGAAAATTCCTCCTGGTGTCAAAAGCCCAGAGGTCTCCTGCTGCCTCTCAGCCTGACCCAGAAAGCGAACACTGAACAGAAATATCTGCACCATAAATCTTATTCACCGGCACATTTGCGGAGCCCACGGAGCTACGAATGCCAGGAAAGCTAGCAGGCACCCCGATGGATTTGAATTATTAAGAGCACCCCATCAGCAGCTCCCGAGCGGCTTCTGGGACACGAGCCACTCTGGGAATAATCCCCAAAAGTGAGTAAATTCAGGACAACGGAGCGCTGCTTGTAGGAAATCAGGCTAAGTTTAGTGAATAAATTATTTTGCTATGAATAATTCACCCCGACCTAGTTGTAACTAGTCCACTCTCATTTAGCTCTTCTCTTGACTTCAGAGAGGCCGGCCATGGCCTTCCTCCTTCCCATGGCCAACAGAGGAGCACGGTCTGTGTCCCGAAATGCGGGCTCTCTCTGGCACACAGCCAGACCTGCTGCACAGGGTGGGCATCCTGCCTCCATAGGGGCAACCCTGCCCCTTGGCCAGCAAAAGCAGAGCACGATGCTAGCTCCGCGCCGAAGAGGTAGCACAGCTGGGCAGCTAGCAAACGGACCTCTCCAGCCCTCGTTCAGCCTTCAGGAGCCTAATCCAGATTTTAAAATCCACCTGGAAGTGATGGGCAGGGTGAGGTGCGGCCCCAGTGCAGATGGGGAGTCAGCTCAGCTCCGAGACCAACCCCCATCACGTATCCAGAAGCTCTGGCCGCGTCAGGAGGTGCTAAAAGGAGAGCCAGAGCCCTGCAATAAATCACCCGTGAAACAGGGTGTGCAAAGCCGTGCTTGACAGCACCAATGGAACCACAAAACAAAGCCAAGAGCCTCCTCCTCTGGCTGCCAGCATCCCCCTGCAGACCTCGAGCAGGCCTTCAAACAGAGGTAGAGATGTGCCCGCTGGCGATGCCGTCTTCTCCTGTCCCCAGAGAGGGAGGTAAAAAGATGACTCTGAAGAGCAGTAGGGAAAGGCTTGGGTTATCGCCTCTCCTAGCATCACACCGTGCCTGAGAATCACACCCCCAGGCTCTCAGATAAACCCTCCTCCAACTGCAAGACATCTTGATGGCACTGTAGAGCCACACGGAGATTTAGCAGCGCCATGGGCGTTTCCTTCTCCCATTTTCTCTAAAGACGCACGGAAAGTGCTGTGGTGCAAAGGACGGACTGACTCCAGGAGACGGCAAAGCTGGCTGCCACTCTGCCCTTACTGCGACTCCTGAATAACATATAAGACCCCAGGAGCCTTCGCTATAAACAAGCTGATTCTACCTAAGAGGCCTCAAAGTCTCAATACAAACTGTAGACAGAGCGAAAAAACCACCGTCCTCATCTGAAAATGGACCAGTGATCAAATCTCAAGACACCAGAGTGAAGCCAAAGCGGTTTTCTTCCCTCTTTTCATCTGACTGGGTAGAAGAGATTTTAAGATTAATTTCCTTCACCCTTTTCTCACCCCCCCCCAGTGCGGGATAGAGCTCTCCCAGTGCCCGAGCGGCACGGCCGGAGGACCCCAGGCATGCGCCTCCGGGCAAGCAGCAAGCCACGCGCACGGAACTGCAGAGGCTGGTCACGGTGACCAAGGAGAACAGTTGAGAAAGAGGAACCAGAAAACAGCAGAAAGGAAGGACAGCAGCCGGGGAGGCTGCCAAGAGGGAAAAACCCAAACGAAACAACAGTGGGCACGTACTGAGAAGGCAACACAGACAAAGACAAAGGGAAAAACACAGAAAATCGTTGCAGAGAGGACTGGGAAAATATATATATGGAAAGAAAAAGGGTGGATATGTGGGGCAAAAGAGCTTTTGCCGGACAGAAGAGCAAGGTTTTCAAAAGATCATTGGGTTCAGAGGGAGAGAGGAGAAATAATGCCGAGACAAAGCCCTGGCTGCTGTCGGCACTGACTGAGCGATGGCTGCGGGACGAGGGGCTCGTTGTCCCTCTGCACGCTGGCTCTGCTCAGAGGCGTGCGGGGCTGGGCGGGCTGCGCCGTCCCCCCCCAGGTCTTCCACCAACTGTGGGAGGACAGCAGGAGTGACACTGGCTGAGGTGGGCGACGGGCAGCCGGCAGGCGTGGGGCTGCGACCCACACACAGCCGTCACCTGGGGGAAGATGCTCAGCACCAATCCATCTCCCTGGACCTGGTGTTCCCAGCGCTGCACGTAGAAGTGGAGGAGGGAGAGAGCGAAAGGTGGTATGCCCTCCCCGTGAAGGCTTAGGTTTATCCGCAGCCGTAGCTGGGAGTGGGGGTCAGCCCAAGCTGCAGCCTTACACCACGGGAAAAATTCGGATCTGGTCTTAAATCCTTATTTCTGTAGTTTGGGGCTCTTTGAGAGCATGCAAAATGAATCTGATCACCTCCAAACTCAGAAATGTGATGTTCAGTCCAGGTTTGAGCTGTTTGACTTGAACCCATCTCTACTTATGGCTCAGTCACACACAGACACCTTTTAGAGGTTTCTTAGTAGACGGGTGAAAATTAAAGACAACTTTAAAAAAAAATCAGGAGTCTGTGTTTTAAAAAGAAACCATTCGTATGTACCTAAGTTCTGTGGGTTTGTTCTGTAAAGACAAATTAAACCAGATACCGGCTGACTCGCAGGGAAAAGGCAGAGCAGGGAAGGCACGTCTGCAGGGTCTCCGCCCGGAGGAAGTCTGCTGCGACAGCTGAGCACCATCACAGAGATGCCACACTACGAAAATCGGCCAAGTGGCTTGTTTAAAATGCCTATTTTAACATGTGATCTTTTTATCCCCTTTTATTTTCTTCCTTTTTTTAACTGTGCAAGATTCGAGGTGTGGGGAGAGCTTTATCCTTCTCGTACGCGCGTGCGACCACAGAGCAGATCTGGTTGCCCAGAAACACCTACTGTTGGGCTTTCAGCAGGACACAGCTCCGTTTTAGCTCAATGGAAACTCACAGGTGCTAAAAGGAGACATTGATTACTTTAAAAGCTCTGGGTTTCTGTGTGTAACTGGTGCCTCTATATAGATGTTTATCTACCTACTCATCTACCCGGTACAGCTGAGACCTGGGAGCTGGCATTTTGACGTAGCTGGGTTTCTCGAGCTTAGTTATGGTACGGTGGGTGTGAATTGCTTGTAATAAAGATGCTCTTTTAGAGCAGCTACCAAAGCGGCCAGAAATCAAAGGGAATACAAAAAAAAGACATCTAACTGGCTAGCTTTAAGGTTATGTTTAATTTCCTTTTTATTTTAAATCCTAACACAGTGAGGAAGGATCTTGTAGGAAGCCGTATCTGAACCTCTTCTTGCTGCTAAGTGCCCTACACAAAGGCAGGCCCAGGTTTGGGTTTGCCTCGAGTCTCTTTGCAAACTCTTGCCTTTGATCCGGCCTCAGGGAAAAAACAAGCCAAACAAGGTCAACAGCCAAAAAAACCAAACCAAACCCTGCGGAGTTTGATGGACGCTCAATTACAGCGATGCTAAATGCTTACGACAAACCTCTCCCTCCAAAACCGTGAGGTTCGAAAATGCAAATTCCCAGGTGCCCTGCGAGGGTTTCCCCGGGAGGAGCCAGGGTCTGCTTCGTAATTCCGACTCTCTCTGTCCAAGTTCCACTGCGCTCATCCAGGCAGTGTCTGAAAGGCAGCTAGCAGCATTTCGGATCGAGCGCATTTTTGCGGTTTGATTTAAAAGTTTTTCAGAATAAACAGTAAGTTTGAGTGATTTCTTCATCTTGCTGTCTTAAATGTTTTCTATTAAAATAATTTCTTTCATGAGGGTATTTAAGGAGCCCTTCTGGTGCTGCCTCTGTTTAATAGCTTGCTAACTCCTACAGTACTGCCTACTCTAATTACTCCAATCTAATTAAGAAGGGGAAAAAACAGCATACTACTGAAGGGCTAGTGAGAATGGGTAGTCAAAGAGCTCTAGGAAGATAAATGGGGATCATATTGGTGGGGTAATTTGCTCATTAGCACCCTCCCTCCCCAAATTAGCCTAAATGGAAGCAGAATGAGAGAGGAGAGAGAGAGAGAAACACTGATAGAGATAGCG
This sequence comes from Burhinus bistriatus, assembly GCA_013397275.1. Taxonomy (NCBI): domain Eukaryota; kingdom Metazoa; phylum Chordata; class Aves; order Charadriiformes; family Burhinidae; genus Burhinus; species Burhinus bistriatus. The sequence goes on from VYXH01002599.1 coordinate 191,942, forward strand.
GAGACATAGTTAGACAAAACGATGTGCCATAGTTTGACAAATCGATGTGCCATAGTTTCAAAGACCAAAAAAAGATTACAAAAAAAAAAAAAAAAAAAAGAAAAGGAAAAAAGAGGANAAAAAAAAAAAAAAATAGAAAAGGAGGCAGAAGATCCAAAATCCGGTCTGCTTGGGAAGCAGAGAAAGCACCAGAAAACTCCAGGAGAACAACACTAATGTCACAGAAAACCGGCACCCGCTTCAGCCACGGCACAAAAAGCTGGTGGTTTGGCAGGAGCTTCTAGGGGGGGTTGGTCTACCTTATAGGCAACACGAGCAGGGCATTTCTTCCCAAGGCCTAGAGGTGGGGACATGTGTCTCAGCATCTCATACATGTCTGTGTAACTGATGCGCCCGCTTGGAGTCAAAGGGAGGGAGGCAAAAGCAAGAGGACGCAGAAATCAAACCAGACCGGGGTGGGGGCGGAGGGGGGAGAAGGAAGGGGATGGGGAAAAAAGCAACACAATGGAGCAAATGAAAAGGAGGAGAGAGAAGGGAAAGCAGACAAGAAAACAGAGATCCGGTTAATCAGATTTCTCAGGAAAACAAAACCAAAATAAAGAGGTGGGTAAATCGAAAGGTTTCTCCACTTCCGTTGCTGTGTTTCAACGCCCAACGTCTCCTCCTCACTGCAGGGACGTCCCGTGGCCAGAGCTGCCCCTCGGCACACGGGTCCCCGCGGGGAATGATTGACGTCTCCGCTCGGGGTGGAGAGGGTGCGGGGAGGGCGAGGGTTCGGCTGGCTCTTTGTGGGGGTGGAGGGACGCTTCCCTTTCTCACCCCCCCAAACCAGTCAATCGAGAGGCTGTATTCACCATGCCAGGGAGCGCTGGTAGGCAGAGTTATGGGACAGGGAGAGCTAGGGCTTGGAGAAGGTATTCAGCCTTCCTTCAGTGAATAAAGAATTTGGGTTTCAGGTTGGCCCGTGGGCTACGGGAGAAGCAAAAAGCCAGTCCTGGTGCGTGTGCTTGGGGGACAGACCGGGACTGCTCCAACTCCAAGCCCAGGGTGCAACTCTGCAAGACCTCAGCCGGCCTGAAGTTCTCCTCAGCGCTCGATTTGCAGGAAGGTGGTGGAAAGGGGACCTGTTTCTCCCTTACATTTGATGGGGCCCCTCTTTCATCAAGCCTACGTCAACTGGTTGTCTCCGCCACCGAGGACAGCTGGCTGTCCTGCCTGTTAGAGGGAACTGGGAATTGCAGAGATTTGGGAAAAGGCCCCTAGAGCAGCCCATTACTGATGGCGTCTACTTTCAGCGCAGGTTTGCGGTAAATGAAATCCTGCCCTGAAAAGCAAGGGATGCAGAAACAGCATGGAATTCTCCTGCTTCACCTTTTTCTGACTACTGAAACAGGGAGCATGACTACGACAATGTTGTTTTGTTTTCCCAGCGAGCTGACTGCTTATTATATTGTGCTGCCTGTCATCTGAGGAGATCCAAGTATATTGCAGCATGTTATTAATTGATGTTTAACCCCTGGAAAAGCAGGACAGTATTATCGTCTCCACTATACTGGGAGGGAAACCGAGACCTAAGCACCCATACGAAACCCCTTTCTCGAGCAGGACAACCACCGAAGCAGGCAGCCGCACTCCAGCCCGCTGCCCTGACACGGGTCTCAGCTCCTGTGTAAAACATTGATGCAGGAGCGGGTGGAAGAGAGAACTTACCACCCCAAAAACATCTATTCCTGTCCTTAGTAACTAATGCAGTTAAGATACTACCCAAGTTTTATAGCCCGGAGCTAATTTAAAGGCTGCTGAGAGACATTAATTGTAATTACAGCCAATGGCTTCCCCTGGCTTCTTTCTTCTGTCCCTGCTCCCTGGCTGGAGGTACAGGTCTCACTCCTCTCCGCAATGCTTGTTAACCCTTAGTCCCCGATGAGGTGTGGGAAACACCTGGGCTGGAGTGAAAGGGAAATGCAAGCTCCATACTGGCTGCTTCCACTTCTCCCTTCTTCGTCTTCTGCTCTGCATGCACTGACTACGAGAAAATCCCTGCATGTAACTGGGACCCCACTGAAGACCAGTGTCATCCTGTGCTGATTTCTTGGCAACATCCATCCTTAATTCCCCACCTCAGCTCCCAAGCACAGTATTCTTTTCCTGTGCCATGGGGCAGGAGGTTTCACTGGATGTCCATCATAGCTTACGACCTCAGAGATGTAATTTTGCTCCCAAGGCCAGGTCTGGCTGTTGCACCGTGAAAAGCTCATCCCTTCGTCTCTCCCCATCCCACTCTGCTGCCCAGTTAACCAGTGCCCAGATCAAATGTCTTTTGAGCTCAGGAAAGGGAAGGTTCTAACACTGGTCTTCCAACTGGAGCGACAATGCTATGAAGCCCAAACAAAACGGACTCGCTACTCCCTAGGAATCTTGGGATGACATTTCTCTCTGGTGTGTATATATAGAGAGAAAGTGCTCAGATGCCGTGCTGCTTTTCCCCACCACTTCCCACCCAGACCCGGCCGGGTGGAAGCTGGAGGGTTCACTGTCTCATAAAGCTGCCTGTCTGAAGCCAGCTGGGGTGTGGGAGGAGATGGGGAAGAGATGCATCGAGGAAAACGGAGGCAGTCAGTCAATCATTCCTTTTTTCAGGCAAGGGGTTAGTTACGTTACAGTTTCCTTTCTGTACTGTTTGCATTTGCACTTTGGGGGAAGGGGCGGGGGGGGGATAAAAGGAAACAAAACCAGAACTGAAAATGCTGGAGGGAGTCTCTGAAGTTCCAAACCTTGTATGCCACCCTATGAGGGCACTTCTTTCCTAAGCCCAGGGGTGGAGCAATTACACGTAACAAATTGTACATATCCTTATAATGAATCCGGCAACTGGAAAGAAAACATCAGATGTTACGACAGCAAAAACCGAGAGGAATCAGTTTTTCCCCAGGCAAATAGGAGAAGTTGGAAGGGCAAAACACGCTGCAAGGCAAGGTTAGTCCAACAGCAACTGGGCTTGCAATGAAAGAGGCACTTTAACACAGACCAAGAGAGAGAGAGAGAACTTCTAACTGCTCAATAAAAGCTATATCGAGACCCCACCTGGAATACTGTGTCCAGCTCTGCAGCCCCCAGCATAAGAAGGACATGGACCTGTTGGAGCAGGTCCAGAGGAGGCCACNGGTTTTCTTCCGTGAAACCTTCAGTGCCATGCACAAGGCTTTCCAACCATTGCATTTAGTTACCTTCATCACCAATGTTTTAATTCCCTGTGCCTGAGCATCTGCCTACAGGTGGCCCCTACCCACTGCCCAGGTGCCGCAACAGCCCAACAAAACCAGAGCCTGCGGCACACAAATAGCCTATTTAATGGATTATTACAGGGATTCAAATTAGCTGGTTCAAAAGAGCTTGGCAACCTTTACCTTCCACTGTTACCACCTACATAACCCCAGCAGGGCTGTACTCTGCTTCATGGGCAATAAGCAATATGCTGGAAGTCCAGAAACTGCCATCTCCAGAGCGTCTTGGCCATCGGCACTGGGAAAATCCAGCCTTCATTACCAGTAGGTGAAATCAGATGCCTCCAGGTTGCTTTATGGTCAGTCTCATTAACTCCCAACAATATTTTCAGCTAATTTAACAGCAGGATTAGGTTCCTTAATCTTTTGTAAGTAACCAAATCATGTACAAAAGGAGCTGTACTGAACTTCAAAATGACCTCTAAAGAAAAACGAGATGATTTGGCTTCACTGTGCTTATTTTGGTATGTTATATAAAGAAGGCTAGAATATTTTGGAATATTTCCTTCAATATTACCGCTTTTTTGGACATGAAAAATTAAGGTCTATTCAAAACCTTCACAATCAACTCAAAACTATTAATTTAGAAACAGATCAAATGGAACGGTGCAAGTCTTGGCTGCAGGCCTAATCGTGGTTATAAAAAGTGTATTGGTTTAACGGAGTCAAGACATTTACTGAAATTTTAGAATGGTTTTGTAAAATCAGCATGTAGAAAAGAGGTATGAGCAGTTCCCTGAGCTCTCCAAGACTCCATGGAAGGCTTGAAAACCAGCATTGGAAGGACATGGCAGCAGATTCCGACAAGCAGGGAATCTTTCCCAGGTTGTTTAAATCTATTTGAGTTTTGTTTATTTTCATCAGCGTCCCTTTATCTCTGATAGCTAAGAAAAAGCTCTCCCTTGGGAGCACCTGTGCCTCCTCCCAACTGCTGAAGGTGCTCCGGTAGCACCTCCCTTGGCTTTTGGGAGCAACTAATGGCAATGGGATGGCAAGACTGACATTTCCAGTATGTCTAAGGGGTATGCACTGGGAAGGGGAGTATAAAAGAGATAAACCACTTGCTTTACATATCTTGAACAAATTAAAGTGCACGGAAATCCAATTTTCTTTTCTTTCCCAGTTCATCCTTAAATTCAGTGTTTTCACTCCTTTCCTGATTAACTCCCAGCCCCGGACCAAACCGCTGTGTGCACCCCATTTCTCTCGCTCTCTCTTTTTCTGTGCGCCTGAGGCTTCTGCCACCCCTAAATCCAACAGTGTCCCCGTACTTACCCCACTAAGTGTGACACACATCTAGAACAATAGCTGCTGGCGGCTTTTTTTACTTCCTTTTGAATGTTTTTCCCCCAGAAAAGTTTACAAAAAGTTGGATTTTTGTAATGAAAACAAAGGTGATACTGGAAATAGGTATGTAAATACACACAGATTAAGCCTATGTTCAAAATATTATCTATGTAACATAAGTACAACAACACTTGTACTTTTTACCCATGCAGCATCTTTCATTGAGGGTCTTAAGCTACGGAAAGTGGGCAAACACAGTAATTCCCTTTTCCTTGGGATAATCAAAGAAGAAACTTTGAGGGAGGCGATCAGTTAGTGACAGAGGGAAGTAGGAACCAGCTCACCTGCGTCTAAGCATAAGATAACACTGCCCGGGAGTCGTCTTTCTTGCAAATTACGCTATGGTGATTATTTAACGTTCCCCTACATGTGTCTATACTGGGAGCTGAAATGCTAAAAGGAGACACGGCTGACACGGAAAAGAAAAATCGGATCAACATTTTCTTTCAATGAGTTTGACCAACTGGTGGAACAAACAGCTGAATGAAATATGGGTCCCCTAAAGCCCTGTGTCTTCACATCAAACCGGGGAGCACCGCTGGGAGCCGTACCTTAACAGAGACGTTATTAAGCTCAGTCCATGGATAGCTGTTGTGAAATACCATGTCCAGAGCTTCACAGAGGTTCAGCCCAAATGATCAAAAGATCTGTTCTGGCCCTAAACTAGGAATGGGTTTCTAATCTGAAACCCATCTTTTAAATTGCGGAAATGTTAGTCCCACTTATGAAAACGTAAGTGATTTCAGTGGAACTATTCACACATGGAAAATCCAGAACATGTACATGTTTTAGGATCAAGCCTGGAGCATCATGTCTTGGCTGTCCTTTGATTCGCACTTCTGCCCCTGGTCACTCTGCCAACATCAATAGCTTCACACCAGAGCAAAACGGCAACAAGGTTAGAGAAAAACAGAATTAGGATCTTAATATATGACATAGTCTGTATTAACAGCTCCAGAACTGAAAAGGTTTGGCCTCCGAGTGACTCACAAAACGTAACCTCTGTGCTCAGAGTTAATAGACCGAGCAAATCTTTCTGTAAGCTCAATGCTCATGCCTCTAATGGGTGGAAAGTTCCTGTACGCATAAACATTAAAAAAGCACATTGATACTAGTTTTTTCCCTTGCAGGTGTGTTACTCCTCCCACAGATACTAATGAGAGCCGAGACTGTTTTTTAAGGAGAGAACGGGCACTCCCAAGCTTTCAGTCTCATTGAGATTTTCTAGTGGGAAGAGATAGGACTGGGTTCGAAAAAGGGGGGAAAAAAAAAAAAAGCTATTTACTGCCTGCCAAATACCCACAAAGGACTCGTCTGTGTTACAGAGCACGTGGTAATGAAAATCTGCTCAGAGAATACAAGCTGCTAGTATGTGCGCAGAATATATGCAGGCTCATAGTACAGATGGCTTTGAGCTAGTTAAAATCACGCACAGTTCAGAGAAATGCAGTCATTTTGGAATAGGTTTACATTTAAAGTTAGCCTAAATCAATTTAACTGAGGTTTTAAAGCAGTTTAATTGCCTCCTAGCAGGGAGTTTGAGATGCTGATTATACAAACACTCTCTGCATCTGTCTCTGCTGAAAGGAAACAAAAACGAGTGAGAAGACTGGAGGAGCTGGAGGCAGCTTCATTACAAATACGGAGGAGATTCATTGCAGAGTAACTCGCGGGGAGGAAAATGGATACAAAATCAGTAGGGCTTTAAATAAAAAAAAAGAAAAGTCTCCCAACAAGCAACTTCCCAAGCTGCAGAATACCAAGGAAATTACTGTGACTGTGTCTCAGAGCATCTAGAAATGAAAATAATACAGTCAGCAGGGCTGTTGTGCCATAGCTTTCTCTGGGCAGCAGAGTAAAGCGATATATTAAAGTCGGTCTTGCTCTAGAAGCGATCGCTGCTCAGAGCCATTCCCTCATTTTTAAAAAAAATTCCTTAAAATGCTTCAGCAGTGGCTCTTTGGTCTGCCCCAGCACAGTGCCACTGCTCCGCTGCCGTGGTACGTAAGCCCAGGCGGCAGCTTTGCTGGGGAGCGTCTTTCAAGAAGAAAAACAAAGAAATAGAAACATAAATCCAAACACCTCACCGGCTGGCCGTGAGAAAGCCATTTCCTCCTATAACACACTCCTATATCAGGAACATTTTATCAGAGGCTCACTGAAATCCTTCCAAAGTTAGGCTTAATGCATTTTCTTCTTATTATTTCTCACGTCTTACGTTTCAACCGCCGGTCCGAAAACTAAAACATTATTTAGAAGAACAAAATTCCCTTCTGTAATTTGATGTCATTAGAAGGAGGCTTCCAAGATCAAAACATGGGGTTTGACGAGAAACATCTGTTTAAAAAAATCACAGCTTTTCGGCAAACCGCCCTTACGCTGAGCAGCGTCGCGTCACTCCCTGCTGCCTCACAGCGGGCGGAAAGCAAAGGGCGAAGTCTGCGCCCGCAGCGCTTGACTCGGATGCAAAGCAGCGGGGCACGTCTTCTCCTTTTAAGGGAGAGCGAGCCCCTTGAAAACTTGAGTATTTTTTTGTGTGGGTGGCCTCAGGTCTCTGCACGGGATTTGCGAAACCCTGAAGGTGGTTCTCAGCTGGGAGAGGAATGCCGCGCAAACCAGGTCTCACAAGGCCGAGCCTCTCAACTTACCTGAAATGCCGCCCGTGGCAAAAGATTCAGAGTATTTTTCTCTCCAAACTGAGATGCAGAAACCAAAGGCAAACAAAGCTCCTTTTGGAAATGCTAAATAGCTTTTCTATTTGGCCATTTAGACAAGATCATTTGAATTTACCCTATTAATTCTTGGCCATGTGTGTGGGAGGAGGAAGGTGCGTTTTGCTGTCTTGATTTATTGGTTTACATCTATCTTGTGTCTATTTGAAGGAAATGCCCTTGTAATGACATCAGGTTTGTTCACCTCCAGTGCACAGGGAGTTGAAGTTGGAACATTTACCACCAATGTTACCTCAAGCTTTGGAGTCGTTTTCCTTCTGGAGCTGTACTCGCATTAAAACAGGCTGTTGTGTGTGTAGGTATGGTATTTATACACAACGTATATCCCTTTACTCCACATATCAGTATAACGGCGTACATACCAGGCAGCTGGGTCGTATTCAGCCCAGACACGAACAAACTCATCCAAATGATGGGGCCCAAGGATGGAGGAGTCTCTGGTCAGGTATTCAAAATTGTCCATAATCACAGCCACAAACAGGTTTAACATCTGCAGAGAGGAAACAATAACGCAGTGAGAGAGGGAGAGGGGAAGGGGAAGGAGAAAGGCTCCTTCTTCTTCTTGAAAGGCTGAGGGACTTGGGTCTTTTTAATCTGGAGAAGAGAAGGTTCAGAGGGGATTTCATCAATGCTTACAAATACTTCAAGGGAGGGTGCTGGGAGGATGGGACCAGTCTTTTGTCAGTGGTGCCCAGTGATAGGACAAGAGATAACGGGCACAAACTGGAACACAGGAAGTTCCATCTGAACATGAGGAGGAACTTCTTTCCTTTGAGGGTGGCAGAGCACTGGCACAGGCTGCCCAGAGAGGTGGTGGAGTCTCCGACTCTGGAGACATTCCAAACCCGCCTGGACGCCATCCTGTGCAACCTGCTCTGGGTGACCCTGCTCTGGCAGAGGGGTTGGACTAGATGATCTCCAGAGGTCCCTGCCAATCCCTGTGATTCTGCGAGAAGGAGAAGAAGAAGGAGGAGGAGGAGGAGAAGGAGAAGGAGGAGGAGGAGGAG
>VYXH01002599.1:200474-232019 GCA_013397275.1 Burhinus bistriatus
GAGGAGGAGAAGGAGAGGAGGAGAAGGAGAGGAGGAGAAGGAGAGGAGGAGAAGGAGAGGAGGAGAAGGAGAGGAGGAGAAGGAGAGGAGAGAGAAGCAGGTATGATTCCCTTAGCAGGGTGTGTAGTTTCTACAAGAAGCAGCCGCATCCTGGAGAGTAAACTCAACAAACTTAGCCCTGGGTCCCTGGGGACCCTACTGCCACCTCCTCCTCCCCTGCACGCTGCAAGCCACTGCCAGCTCTGCAGTACATGACAGGTTTGCCACGGCTTTTGACCACGGGCAGTTTGGTCACATCCCCACTACTGGTGGTGCCCTACAGCACGACCCATCCCACAGCCCAACTGGCTCAGCCCCTTCTTCACCCTGCACCAGCGCAGACCAGCACCCGGGCTGCAGCAGCTGCTTCACCAGCCAGGCAATGTGAACTCTTCCAGCACTTTCATATCAAGGCACATCAAGATGAGAACGGCTAGAAGAAAAACCATTCTTCAGTTTGGATGTCCTATTTTAGACTCATAACAATTCAAACCTGCAAAGATCCCCAGAAAGACGAGGGGCAGGACACACAAAAGGCTCCTGTCCCTAATGGCTGCTAACACACAGCCCGGCAAACACTTCTGGGCACATAAAGGTTCTCCGCTTATTAAAGCCAATGGAAGAGTCACGAGGATTTCAACAGGAAAAGATCAAGCTGGTCTGCCAGTCGTTAAAAGAAAATCGGGCAGTGGAGTTTAGGGTTTGTGGAGTTTTAAAGAATTCATATTCCTGTGCAGTCTAGAGGGAGGAGTGAGGGTCTTGACTCTTGCTGGGACACATGATCCACCAGTACAGACAAGCACAGTCCATAACGAACCACCATATCACCATCAAACGCTAACTGGGGACTTCCCAGTCCATCTACTTTTTAGAACCCACCCCAACAGAAAGTGGGGAGCAGAGCCCAGCCCCCAACATATCAATGATCTACACCACCCAAGGGTCTTCTTCAGACCAAGCCGTAGAGCACACAGCTGAGCACACACCAGCCCTGCTAGTCCCTGAGCTGCACACAAGGCTTCTGCCTCTGCAGCCACGCACGTGAAGTCAGCGCTGCGGCTGAATGTTAGGGCTCCTCAGCTCGAATGCAGCACTACACCAAACAGCTCTGCTGGGTTTGGGGAACCAAGCCAATACTCCATGCCACGCCAGCTCCCGAATGCTCTCAAGGGCTCTGTGCAACGCAGCCTAGACAAGCCCTAGGATCTCCTTGTGGTGCACCGTGTAGTACTGGACACAGATGTCCTCACCCAGCTACTCAAAGCTGCTCCAAGGCTGGAAGCTCTATAACCACGTCAGCAGGGCTCACTCGCGTGCTGCAGGTACCCCACACCTAACACAGCACCCCCAGAGCATCAAGAGACAGCAAAACTTTTCAGAGTTTGCCCCTTGATCCCAAGTCCCTTTCCATTGCTCCCAGTTCCGGCCGTGGCTCGGTATGGTTTTCCCTTGCTTGCGTACAGCTGTTTCTAAAAGTCCTGTATTTTTAAATTTCAACTTGTATTTTTCAACAGTGCAAATTACAGGAGGAAAACTACGTCAGGCTGGACATCCACAAAAAGCCAGAAACAACATTTAGAAAAAAAATAGGTTACCCAATTCCCCTCCCATCTACGGTGTAACAACATCGAACAAACCATAAAAACGTGCCCTCCTGGCAAGGCTGCGGCTCTGTAATGCTTTAGTCGCTTGCGGGGAAGCCACAGGTTTCCCTGCAATGAAGTGCAGGGAATGAAATGAAATGAGCTATGGCCCTGTCCCGTCGCAGCCCAGCTGCTCGGCTTCCCGCTGCCTGGTTTTGGAGCCTACCCTCCCTGCCTCTGCTCCTCCCGAGGGCTCTCCCCTCTCTCCACCAGCAAGCCCAGGCTGCGGTTTCACGGGCTTTTCCGGCAGCGCTGGCTCAGGGGGCGAAGCTCACGCAAAGCCGTATTTAGCACAGATGTGCTCCAGCCTCCGATTCCCCTACTACATTTCAAGTGGGACGGCTGACACGAGCCAGGGAGAGTGAGTCTAGGGGGATGGCGGTGGTGGTGTTTGGGTTTGTTTTGTGTTTTTTTTTTTTAAAGAAAAAGCTTTGGGAACAATCATGCGCTTTAAAATAACAAGGAGAACGTCTGGTGTTGGGTTAGGGGTTTGTACAAGGTAAAATTTGGCTTTAAAATACAGAGTGCTGAAGGAGTCAGTAAATGGAGCATGAACTTTGCGTAAGCTTTCAGGGCTTCACATTTTTTAGTATATGCAGAAGAAATAAACCACGGGATGTCAACGGGGCAACAGCAGTCGGACAAAGGATCTCAGTAGGGGCCTTTGAAGTCGGTCGATCTATACCCAGCATCAAACTGCCACGTGTACCTCTTTTTCCTGGTTAAAGGTCTCTGGTGATCGCAGGGATTAGCTGCACAAAGCATCGGAGCTTCTCTTTCAAAGCAAACCCATGGAAATGAATGTAGGCTTGACACATTGCTTTTTGGTACGTTTCAGAGCCGTGACTTTCATCTCTTCCTGCTTGAAGTTTAATTGGGTCCCTGTCCCTGGTTTTCCCTTCCTCTGTCCCTGTGGTGCAGGAAAGCGAACCAAACCCCAAGAGCAGAGAGCTTTTTATGCACCCAAGTGATTAGAGAGACACCGGCACCTATCACAGCTCACAGCCAGCCCCGTATGACGGCCACGGGCACGGATCGAGTACAACAGCTCTTTGTATTTCCATGTCTAAAGCTTTCCCGGCACCACTGCAGAAGAAAACGATCATTGCATTTATTTGCCAAACAAAACGAAAGACAAGGCATCAAATAAGTGCGATGCTCCCAGCTGCAAGCGCTTCTGAACCAACGTTACCTTGGCCATTCTCACCCTGCCCTCCCCAGTCCCCGTCTTCAAAGGACCTTGTTACAAATCACGACAAAACAGATTAATGCTTAATTCCAAATATTAGACCCCCCCTGTGAGAAGACAGATAAAATCCTTCCCTTTAAACTAATGACTAAATGATCTCTTTGGGGATTAAAGGGATTTTATCACCAGGACGATAAATGGTTTTTAGCGAAGCTGTCTGGTAATGTTGCATAAATCGCAATTAGGGAGAAGGAGGAAGCGGGGGGGTGGGGAGGGAAGGGCTGGAGCGGGGAACCACACCGACACCTCCGCTTTGGGAGAGATCGGGACTCACTTACCAGGAAGGAGCACAGGAAGATGAACGACACGAAGTAGAAATAGGCAAAATCGCTGCCACATTCGTTTTTGGTGAGGCCGGAGAGCGGATCGCAGGCTCTGTTACTCAGGCAGGACAGCATGATCTCGTGCCAGGCTTCCCCCGTGGCGCTCCTGCGGACGGGGAGGGCAGGGGGTGAGCTTATCCAACCCCTCCCCATCACACACCCTTGCCCTATTACTGCGCCCAATTAACTAAATTAATTCGGTTGAAGGTTGTGTCCGGGTGGAGAGACTATACTTGCATTAGGAATCTAAACTGCTGACGCGAAAAAGAAAGGAGCAAGAACATTTCCCTCGGTCACAGGGGGCGTAAAAGAAACCGAGCGGGCTCAGGTGGGCCAAGCTGCTTTAGTTTTAGGGAGAATAAAACCAGATTGGTTTGAACACGTCAAGGGCAAAGCGCAAATGTAAGTAATCGGCGTTTAGATCATTTCCTTTTAAAGCAGCTAATAGTTCTGTCCTAGTGCGGGCTCCAACGCCGACAGGGACGGTGGGAAACAAAGCCAGGCTTCTCCACTCGAATCTCTTCTTTCCTCTATCAGGTAGATGGGGAAATCCCAGGATGGTCTGGTTGGTCACAGGGACTTGGGTCCAGTTTTCATGACAGTCTCTTGGGTTTTCTTCATCATTTCCCTCCTCCCCCTGATTTTGGGTGTGAGAACTGAAGTAGCAGGTAGGTGTACTCAAAACAAACCCTAATTTCCACCGCTATTACAAGGAGAAAAAAGAACCAAAAGGCAAAACTTTGCAGTCCCAGAGGGTCTATCCTCAAAATAACCCACCACCTGCAATGTGCACGCATGGATCGGAAACTGAGGGATCCCCACGTTTGCTTACATGACTTTCTACATGACCTCAGGTTTTCCCCTCACACTCAGAGGTGTTTTCAGGGACATCCCTCCCCAGCGCCACGGCCAGCCCATCCTGCTGCAGGGCTGTTCGCCCAGATTTGTACACAGAGCCGGCTCGCAAAGCCTTCCTCCTGGTCTTCCAGAAAAACTTGCTACTCCATCTAAACTCCAGGCTACTCTGAATTATACCACAGATTCCCCCCCGCCACGTCGAGTCCTGAAGCCCCGTTCCCTTGACCAGAACCTCGCTTCCCCATCGCTGTCCTGCTGCCGCTGCCCACTCTGTCCCCAGAGGTCTGGACACGAGACTGAATAATTACCCAGGGTTTTATTAAAATTCAGAGTTGTGAGTCGAGTGATAATTCTGAGCTAGAGAGGGCTAATTTCATTTCCGTCTGGCTTCACAGAAACTATGCAAACCAAATCCCCGGCGAGATATCCAGTTACAAGCGCCGCATAATCCGCAGAGCCGAGCCGTGGCACAGCTGGCCGGCGCTTGTGGGGCTGGAGTCGGTATTAACCGCTGTGGCTCCATTCCACACGGCACACAGCCGGCTAAGTGAAACCTTCCCCAAAGCTGCCCCGATTTGGAGCAGAGCCTGCGCTTCATTTTTGCTGGGGTCTGAAAACGAAAAGCTGTCATTTAATTTTTTTATTTTTTTTTAAATTATTATTTTTTTTGGGGTTTGAAAATGCTTCGTTTCCAGGCAGAACGAACCCAGATGGAAACACTCTCACTCTGAAGCAGAGGTGGCATTGACGTATGGAGTGTTAACTTGTTGGTAGTGCAAAAATGACCAATTAAAGCAATTCTCACTTTAAAAATTAAAATAGTAAGCTTCATGACAGGAACCACATCGATCAGTTAAACCAGGGCGTTTCTGTCTTATATTAAGCTTCTGCCTGAGTTGACGTGGGGTGTCACAGCGTTGGGTGTCACTTTGTGTGTTGAATCAGATCTGTCATATTCGGGGATGTGCCAGGCCAACGCTTAACGCCGAGGCGGAGGAAGCAGGATGCTTTACTCCAAACACCTCCCTTAGAGGATGTCTGAGTCTCAGCAGCTAAACTGGCATATGGGAAAACAAGGATTTACCTACTGCTCGCACGCAAGTCTTCTGGTATGTCATACTCTGCTTACCTGAACAGAAGCATCAGGGCTTGGAGGAAGGTACGGAAGTTATTGTGCCGATTAATGGAGGTTTCATCGTCTAGTGCAATGTTTCCAAATACCTGCCACAGAAAACAGATGCGATTCAAGCCAAACGCAACCTCGTGTGGACGTTCTCAGTAAAGGTAGATCAAGGGGAGTTGGGAGAAAAGGCAGGAAGAGAATTCGTCCTGGTTCAAGGGATCTCAAAAGCTAGAATAATTTCTGTGCTAAAGAGGGAGATAAAAACGTGCTGTGGAGATCAAATGGGGGGAAAAAAAAAATGAGTTTAATGGGCTTCATTTCCACACAGAACCTTTCCAACGCCACAGTTCAGCTCCATCCCAGGCCACGAAAACTGTCTCATTTCTTTTCAGAAAGGCTCCGTGCCCGAGCTGCTCCTGGCTCTCCGGCTCTTGGCATGCCCGTAGCCAGAGGGAGGGATGTGCCCTGACCGCAGGAGCCAGGGCTGCCCACCGCCACCCCCGCAGATGCTGTGCTGCTGCCTCCTCACTCCCAGCCAGTTCGCCTGCCCGCGCTCTCCCTCTGTACGCCCAGAAATATCTGTACACCCCCGTTCAACACAAGACCTGGCAATAAGGGTAGAAAAAGCGGCCTTTTTTTTGCACTTCTGATTTACCAGACATTGGACTTTAGCCTAATCCTAACTCAGGTGTTGAACCTGCTGAGCAGGCAATGACCCGTTTGCACCCCAAACCAGCGGGACCAAACCAGGCTATTTATGGTCTGCCTTAAGGGGTCTACAAGAAAGCTGGGGAGGGACTTTTTATAAGGGCATGGAGTGATAGGACGAGGGGTGATGGCTTCAAACTGGAAGAGGGGAGGTTTAGATGAGATCTCAGGAAGAAATTGTTTACTCTGAGGGTGGTGAGACACTGGCCCAGGTTGCCCAGAGAAGCTGTGGCTGCCCCATCCCTGGAGGTGTTCAAGGCCAGATTGGACGGGGCTTGGAGCAACCTGGTCTGGTGGAAGGTGTCCCTGCCCATGGCAGGGGGGTTGGAACTAGATGATCTTTAAGGTCCCTTCCAACTCTAACCATTCTGTGATTCTATGATTAAAGCTAAAATTTTACCTGCATGCCAATAATGGCATAGATGAAGAAGAGCATTGCAATGAGAAGACACACATAAGGCAAGGCCTGTGGAAAAGAAGAAGGAGGTATTAATGACAGCAAATCCATACATCAGCCACTAGCATTTAATTCCTGGGCAGCACTGTGTTTTGTGGCATTTGTCCTTCAGCTGAAGGAACTGGGAAGAGAATATGAACAATTCTGGCAGCCTTCAGAAGACAAACCCCTGGAGCCAGGTATTCATCGATCACAAAACAGTCTGGGCTTTCCAGGGGCTCTCTATACATCCTCGCAAGCAGATAAGCAGTAAGCAAGGAAAACACAATAAGAAGCTCTGCAGCAAGCACTGGAGCTACCAGCAGGCACTGGCACTTTCTATGCATAATTGTACAAACATTAATTTTTAATGACCTTACTGTAAATTTAGTACAAGAAAAAAATGTACATCCAAGAAACAAGTTCCTACTCTGAAACAGGCACAGATTGCAGTCCCAGGAGGACAGAAAGATTCTGAGTTTTAGCAAAAAATTAGTGCAGGCTACAATGTAATTGTCACCCGAGCTGCGAGTAATACCTAGTTTCCACTCAGGCTAAACGAACAGGTAATTAATGCCTCTTAATTAGTAATAGCTGAAAAATGAGAAATCTTGCCCTAGGGCTAGACCGTGTGATGCTCAGGGCAGGAAAGCTCACTGGGAGCCCAGTAGGAAACATGGGGCAAAGGGCTGATGTGGTTTCTGCTGGACACCTTTGCACAAGGGACAAGGACCGAGAGCTCGGGGATCAGAGAAGGGTGGCCAAGCAACTCCTACACAGCCTGGGAACCATCCCAGCTCCACTCCAGGGGCAGCACTCTGCACACGCGCTCTGGAAAGAGTCGGGATTATACTGAAAAGGGCCTTGGCTGAACCCCTCTCCCAAGATCCAGTCAAGACTACACAGTCCGAGGACGCTTTCCTGAGTGGCAACATCTTAGACCTGCAAACCCCACGTCTCAGCTCTCCTGGTTGCAGGATTCCTCAGGAGTTACGAGGTGAGAGCAGCAGCACCACCACCACCTCCATCCACCCTCAAGGAAAACACAACCTAACGAATCTAAGGCACTGCAACCCCCCAGGTCGCAGTCCCTTTCCATTAGCTGTTTGATGGAAACATAACCCAGAAGTTGAACGCGAGAGCACCAGCTGCCCATCTGGTGTCTCCCAAAGGGATGTATCGTGTAATACAACGCTCACTCCCACCCCCAGCCATGGGATAACAGCACGGATGCCTGCAGTTCTTCTCCAGGTTGCTTGGAGAAAGAAGCAATCACTACATTCCTATCTCCACCCTCCAAAAAGGTTTTGCCTCTATAGTCTAACAGGTCTACTAGAAAATTCCCTCTCGACCAGCTCTGATGCAGAGCAATAGCCATGTTCACGCTCTGCTGAAACCACTTCTCCATGCCGGTTCTCTCGCAGCCGGCACGGCAGAGCCACCCGACGTCTCTCTCCAACCACAGGAGAGAAATGCCTTTCTTCTCTTGAAAAGTCTTTTCCGTTTTTGGAGAGAGCACACTCCTCCCCACAGTTTCATCACCCTCTGCATCGTTTTGACTCAGACACCATGATGTATTTGAAAGCGCAGCGAAAGCAAAAGAAAGGAGTTGCTCTGCGTCCCACCGCACTCTGCGTCATTAAATACCAGTTGCTGTGGCTGGTTGCCCCTGCACCACAATGTGCCACCACATGCTGAGGCTTGCTGGGAGGGAAGGGCAGGGGAAAGGAAACCAGGGTAAGCAACTGCCTCGACTTTAGAACAAAAAATCATTTTTGTAATCCTCCATATCATAAAAAAGCAGCCCTGCGTTATGCAGCTTCACAGTTTGTATTACCAAAATACAATGGTTTGGGCTTTGCTTCTATCAAATTCTACCAAGACTGAAAACTGGTGAAAGCAATTTAACCTTGCAGTTGTTGCAGGCAAATAGCAGGCATTAAGGCACTTGTTAGTCAGACTACCGTTTCCTTATGCTAATACCCGAGTCTCAAGATTTTGCCATAGGGATTTTGTGGTAATTTTCAAGGGCACCTTGAGCTTTGCGCGCTTGCTGCGAGTCTGCGTCGGTAGCCGTCCCGCTTTCAGGCTCATCTTACAAAACGCTCAGCACCTACAGTGTTCAGGGGCTGTTCAGTGCAAATCAGCATTTCTGCAAAATGAGTGTTCCTGTAATTGCAGAGGTGCAGAGAGGCCGTTCCCTTGGCAAGGGGAAGCTCTTTGATACTCAACAGACGATGCTACAGACGTGCCAAGTGTTACCGTCTCCCCGCATCTCTTCACTGCCTCCCACTCACCTTAAAAGATTGCACAAACGTCCAGAGCAAGATGCGGATAGTGTAACCCTGGCGAAGGAGCTTGATAAGTCTTGCTGCCCTGAAGAGCCGCAGGAAGCTGAGGTTGATGAAGTTGTCCTGCGGAAAGTAAAGGTTTTGTGTCCTTCAGAAATTAACGCGATTAGAAACCACAGCCCGCAAAAAAGAAATTAAAATTACCAGCTTCACGATCTAAGCAGCAAATCGGCCACCAGAAAACCTTCCAAAAGAAACATTCGTCAGTGCAGATCACTCCACATGCAGCAAGTATGAGAAAATCCCTCTCCACAAGAGCCCTCCCCTCTGCTACTGGGTCAATGACAGAAAAGGAAAAGGCCCTTTCATGCTGTCCATGGAGGTCTTGTTTTCTTTGAGTAAGGCAGATTTTTTCTCCCCCTAAAGACTCAGGGAGAGGTAATGGTGCCATATTATCATTTTGTAAAGAATGAGGTTGTTTTGAAGTCTTGGTCAGCTTGTTTTCTACAATGAATTGAACTTAAGCCAAGACAGTTGCAAGGGACTACGTATATAGCCTCTACTGTAACAAAGAAAGGCATTGTCCATGAAGATTGAAACATCCTTGAAAGAATGAGGATGTTTTCTAACCTGAAGGTTTTAAATGTTTATACAACATGTGTCTGGACAGGCTTGTCAAGGAGAAATGGCACCAGCAAGACTGTTTGGAAGATGGATCAATGGCAGCGAATCAACTGGGGAGGCTGAGCATTCAACAGCAGGAGGGCGCCTTAGGAACCTGCTGATTTTTTTAATTATTATTACATGCACCTTCACAGGTGGATCAAAGAATGGCTGGAGACAGTTTCTGCTTTCCATTCGTTTTGTATGATTCTCCCAACCCCGCACCCCAGTTTTTTCTTTCCTTCAGGGAAAAGAGGTTTCTTGCCCCAATGAGCTAATCTAGAGAGGGTTCTTTCCAAAACAAAACATGCAAAAGCCAGATCCCTCTTGCCCTCCTGTTTTAAGGAGATGAAAAATATCCCCCCTTTCCGCACTGATTCCAATTCGCTTATTTGTGAATCTCTGTTCACAGCCACTTATTTGACTGAGTTCACTAAAGAAAGAAAGCATCCCACTTTAAACTACCAAGCAGTGGAGTGGAAAATATAGTCATAAGGAGCTCTTGTTGGTAAAGATGAGCAAAAATAGTCTTTCCCTTGTATTATTGTTTTACCAGAAGACACCCAGTCACATTGAACTGACCCACGTTTCTTGCTCATTTGGCTACAGAGCTCATGCTGAATCTGAGGGGCTTGTTGGATCTATTCATTTATTTAAATGCCAGCTCAGTTTTGGGGCCATTAGCATCGCATTCCACCAATCCCGTCAAAGAGTTCAAGATATCAGTCTCAGGCATGCACTCGGTTTCTCTCATGTTAAAAACGCAAGCAGCTCAGAGTTAGGCACAGACCATATATCAGACTCAGTCCTCAAATAAAGAGAAAAGAGAAAAGCAGAGGTATGTTCAATGAAAGAGCAGACAACACTGAGCTCATTCAAATCAGCAACAGAAAGCAGCTCTGGCAGGCAAAACACAAGCACGGATTCCCCTGGGTTGTCCAAGGTCAGTAAAACAAGCGCTAAAAATTCAACGCTTGGCTCTTCGCACCAGCTTCTGTTCTATTTTTCACACCGGTTTCGTTCCCTTCACAAAATAACCGGCTGAACTCACCTTAGCAGGTAAGGGCTGTACAGGACCTGGGGGGCAGAGCCAGACCACGGCTGGGTAACTGGGTGCCGTCAGCAGGCTGGTCCTTACTGACCCGTTCCCACATTTAAGGTTTAAAAATTTAGGTTTCACCTAAGAGGTTAAACCTTAACAAAGGTTTAACCCAGTGCCCGTTTTAATCACGGAAAGTTTCCCCACCAGCGGGAACTGGATCAGACCTGATGTGTAACGTTCATGGCGCTTGGGCATCAGGCTGGCAAGTCTGACAAATTATTATTTTCAGAGCAACGCTCAAGCCAGATCTTTCCTGGGCACAAGCCTAAGACTCCTCCAGGGAGCATGTGCACAGGCGTCATCTGCAGGACCCATCTCTCTGTGGGTGAACCTGCCTCTTCCCACCTTGCTGCGGCTTAACAGCAAGAAGGTTGCTTTGCCCAGCCTTCGCTATCATCTCGCGATGGGAACTGCCGTGATGCTTAACGTCTGCTTTGGTCTCGGCTGACTGCAAGGTCACACATAGCACGGGCTGTCCCTGTGCTACGTGAGGCTTTATACAGGACAGTCTGTACACCTGCGATATGAAACAGGGGGCTCAGTTACGTCTATAATCCCCGACTCCCCGGGATTTGGAGGGACAAACGGTCCAAAACCTTTTTTTTTTTTGGTTGTTGTTGTTTTCCAGCCCCAAACCCTCCATGTCTGACTCCTGCACTGCCATTTCCTACAGCGCAGCGAAAGCCTCAGCTCCGCGGGGAATCACTCGCAACCCAGGAAAATCCGCCGTCACCGACACCGGCAGACCGTTCGAAGGACCGTTCTCTGCGCTGTTCATAGGGAGGCAAAATTACACACGCTGGTGAGTGACGGAAGGGCTCCGCGTGTGTAACCCTCGGCACACCGCGTAGAAAACCCATCCTTCGACAACTCAACTGTCCAGGCAGGTATTAGAATTGCATGCAGTTAAAGGGGAAACTCCACATTGCAATATTTCTTGTGTATAACAGCGTTTCGCATCAATTCTCCTCCCACTGCACCACCTCTGTAACATGTGACACACACACGATCGTCTGCGTTATTAGGGTCTTTCTGGGTTTCTGTTTGTTTTTCTGTTGCACAGATGCTGAAGGCTGCCCGGTGCTCGTGAGAGGCACCATAGCTCTATGATTTTATAATCCACCTGAGGACTAGCAAATTGTCTTTGAAAAGCTTTCCCCCTGGCCTGTCACTGTTTTCCTAAAAGAGGGGGCTCTGGCACCGCAGGCCCCCAGCCACCCAGCAGGTCCTGGGGCAAAGCCACTGCTTCCCACGACAGGAGCGTGACCGGAGCTCAGCCGGGTGACGCATCCCGGGAGCAAACTGCAAAGTGGGAGGGAAACAGGGAGAACAGACATCATGGATAAAGAACTGGCCTTGGTTGCTGTCCTGCCATGGGCAGCCTGCTCTTTTACCCTTTCTTAGGGTGTTTTTCCTACTGAAAAGCAGAAACCCATGAAGAATAGGGCGTACAGCCATGGCCCAGATCTGCTCCTCCAGCATCTTCAGCAGCAGAGTGGTTTCCTCCCCAACACAGGAGCTGTGCCTGCTGTCCACAGGGATGCAGAATGAGCTCCACCAGCTCAGTAGATTTAGTGGTTTGGGTTTTTAAACCTGCACTGGGCATATGAGGTTTTTATTTAAAAGCCAGGCAGACGTGATGCTGAGGGACATCGTTTAGTGGTGGTTTTGGCAAGTTTATGCTTGGACTCGATGACCTTAAAGGTCTCTTCCAAACTAGGTGATTCTATGATTCTATGTCACGGCTGGACATGCTCTGCAGGGTTTAGTGAAGCAGGCTACGTTACGCTGCCACAAAGCAATAAACTCACCAAAAGTTAGGTGGCTCATCCCTGCTTCTTCCTGCAGCCCAGTTGCAGAACACAACCCCCTGAACTTGAAACTTCAGACTTCTGTCCTCAAAATGAAGGGCTCACCCAAAGCTGCAAAGAGCTGTGGGAAGAGGTGTCAGACCAAGCCAAGAATGGGATCACTCAGGAAGCTTTGGCAGTTCTCTTCATCTGGCATCAACAAGGATTAACCTATTCTGCTAAGGAACTACTGTAGCGGCAATGTTTGTGTTCCCATTGCAACGTCCGTGGCATTGCCGGTACTGAAGAAGAGCTACTGAGTCTCGCACAAGGTCTTGGCTCCCTTCGAAGCTTGGGGAAAACGTTTGCTGATCTTAAGAGGCTGAAGATTTTTGCCACGCTTGTCTATGTCCTGGGGACTCTGCCACTACAGGCGTATCGTATCGTATCACGTCCTCTCCTCCTGAGCCAGGAACACTGGAAAAGGATTTTGTAAGTGTGCGATGCTCAGATTTCTCCTTGTTCCCTACGACCTTTCAACTTTGGTGCTTCTGCTGTAGCTACTGTAGGCTCCCATCATCCGCAGTGGAAGGATGGAGGCAGCTGCAGAGGGCAACTTGGTGCTCCAAAGATCTAACTTGGATGCCGAGTGATGGAAGGAGCCTGGACCTACACATAAGACCATAAAGACTAACAAACTGCAGGATGAGAATTTAAATCTTTAACCTGCAATGTGGACAGCACGAAGCCAAAATTCAACCAAATGGAGACAAGCTGATTTTTCCAGAGTATTTTTGTGTGCACAGCTGATGCCAGAGCACTTATCTCCGCTGCCTGGGCCAGGGGTGAATTGTTCAAAGATGTCCTCACAGCTCCCGTACATCTGTAATGCTTCCAGCCACCGCAGCGCACGCAGAGGATTCCCTTCCCAGGTTGCACTATGCAAAATTCTAACTTACACATTGTCATTTTCTTCTTTGCTGTTTCCTAGCAGAAAATTCCTGCCTGTGATCCTCCATGAGGCACGGAGCTTATTTGCCATCTGTCATGAAGATTCACTCTCATTAGTTTCTTAATAGCAACTGTGCAACAGAAAGTCCAGATGTTGACACGGATCTAAGAGCTGTTGCCAAGTGGGCAACCGAGGATTTTTCATAAGCTTATGGTCTGATTTATGTTATTAACCATAGCCAAGATAATGAAGAATGGCAGAATATCTTTTTTTTTTTTTAGATCGTATTTTTCTTTATTCATCCTCTTTTGCTTAATTTATGATTTTCAAAGACAGAGGCCAGTACTTCCAAAAGCATTTTGGAATCAGGCACTAAATTCCCAGTGGGATCTGGTTCCCAGTGCTTTTCAGCTCTGTTCATAACACGGCAAACACCTCAAGTAAAATGCATGAGCTTTTGCATCCAGGGACTCTGCGTCCACTGTGGTAGCAAAATGCTTCCATAAGCTGGTATCACAAAGAGTTTTCAAAGCTGAATAAAAAAAATCACTCTTTCCTATGACTTCTCTTTTGATTTGAGGGAAGCAAGTCTGTAATAACATCAATAATTTTTTTGCCTTACAATAAAGCACAAACCACGGCCTTAAAATACCTGTAAGGCAGTCCTCTTAAACGTACTGCTTCCCTCTGCAGAAAGCGCAACGCATCTCATCGTGAAAGAAAACAAAACTGATCTCCGAGACCTGAATTTGGTACCACCACTTACAAACCCAGGGGTTTCCCAGTCAGCCAATCTTCTCTACCTCAGGTCATGCCGAAGCATCCTTCCCACCTCTTTCCTTTCAATTTTCCACCAAAATAAAGCAAGTGTCAGTCTCCCCTTTGTCATTGTCAGGTGTAACAAACAGCGGAGAACGGGCTATTGGTAACTGCATTTGCCTCACGTCACCAATTAGCCAAGGGGAAGAAGATGCAGAACAGAAGCCAGTTTTGAGGCACGCTGCAGTGAGGCTTTTTCACCAGTGCAATCGGAAATCTCATCAAAACGAATTAAATTAAAGAAAAACGAGAGAAAATAAAAGCAGAGAATTTAAATAATTGTTTAAATTCAATGAAACCAACCGTGTCCTATATGTGATGTTTTCATGGATGGATATTTGCAAGATTATTTACAAATTTATTTTTTTGAGCAGCAGGTGCACAACATACAGACGGAGACATGGTTTTCGCATTGTATGTTGATTGGATGGCGTGATTCAGCAGGTAGATAAGGAAAATAAAGAACAAAACAGGAAACAAAAGAGAAAATGAGTAATCAGGACAAGCAAAAAAGGAAACTCTGAAAATTTCACTGGAAAAAAACTGTTGGACTTTTGGGGGTGTTATTTTATGATAATTATATAAATAAAAAATGCTTCAAACCAAAACAGATTCTGAGATCCTAAAGGTAACACAGACAGTGCAGTAGTTATTTGCATTTCATTTTGTAATGCAAATTAGGAGACAATTCACAAACACTTCTCCATATGTTTTTTTTATATTTCCAGGCATAGAAATAGATGTCAGTTTGCCATACACCCATTCGGCCTCCTGAGGCCAGCTGTGTCCCCACGGACACCTTCTCCTTAATGCCACCTATTGTACTATTTTACTTCCGTTACTGGGAGGGTAAAAAACTGACATATGTGTTTTTGCCTAAGGAAATAAAAAAATATATATATATTCCACTGCATTCACAAAGTAAATTACATATGACATGACTACAAAATTAAAATAAAGCAATTAATCAACACATTTCTTTTCCTTTTATCTTTACTTTTCAGTGGGTTAAAAGTACCGATGCAGCAAGGCTGGTGGAAGCCTAGTCTCTCAAGATGAGATCGCCCAGGTGAGCAGGTTTATTTACCTTGGAGAACACTTATAGGTGGAAAACAGAGTCATGGAGAAAAGCGTTGCTCCTGCAACCTTGCCCATGGAAGGGGGTTGGAACTAGATGATCTTCAAGGTCCCTTCCAACCTAAACCACTCTAGGATTCTATGAACTATTTGCGAGCCTGAGCTCAAAGTCATACCCAGAAAGCATCCCCTCTCCACAAGGAGCCAGAGGGCTTCGTGGGCGGCTGTTAATGAGGACAGATGCAGACTGACGGTGGGGTTCACGTTGTGGCTGTCACCTGGGCTTCTCAGCCCGAGAAACCCTCCTGGCCCAACAGGTGATAACAGGGCTGAACGCACAGGGAAGGACTAACAGGGGCTGCCACCCAACCATCCCCATGGCTGCCCATCAGCCGAGGAGAGCCTGGAGCTGAAGAAGGCAAGTGCAGAAGAGAGCATCCTCCGTCGGGGACACAGCTCTGAGCGGTGATGAGTAAAGACCTGCTCTCCTCTTGGGTTGTTCTCAGCTCCATAACAGGGTGCAGAGAGCTGCTGCACCCTGGTCACGCACCCAGCCAAGAAGCTGAAGCGGGGTTAAGCACTAGCTGCAGCGTTTTGTGTGGACGCAGTGTTCATCCCGGTCCTTAGCTACTACTCTCCCTTACCTGGAAGAGCAAAGGGCGGAAAACGGTTGGGCAGAGGCAACGGGGTTAAGGACTCAAGGCCATATGTCTGATCTGTGCTCCAGGAGTGAGGCACCCACCGGTCCTCACCTTGGTCCCTGCTCTTTGCAGACAGTAAAGATGCTAGCACTGCATCCAGCCCTTTTCTACAATTTTTTTTTTTTTTCCCTAAATTCTGGAAGTATTTAAGCGACTTAGGGGCAGCTCCAGTTGAACAAAAGGTTATATATTACAAAGATGGTTTAAAGTGTAAGTCTTCCACGTTATACGTGCACCACGCCTCTCCAGGCAGTGAAACAGTCCTGGTGTTTCCCAGGCAGCCTTGGCACACTTTGGGTTTCCCCATATGCACTGTGGGTCAGAAAAACGCATGTTGCAACCTATTGTGGAGCCAAAAAATGGGACCGGAGCAGCGTGCTGGATCCTTCTGCTCATTTTCCACCCTACGTGCCATAGCCTGTCCGCAGGACTGGAAGGAAAGGAAGGTTTGTGGTGCCTGTGGAGGTCCTGGTACAAGACTACCTCCACCACATGCCACCAGATGAAGTGAATGAACTGCTCCGTGAAAGACATCCTCAAAGCTGCTGTTGTTTGCTGCCATGAACAATTCTATTATAAATGTAATCTTTGGGGCACCATGCAACCTCCCACTCGTGTAATTAAACAGTGATTCTGAGGCTCGGGCATCAGCAAACTAAGCACCTAACACCTCTTCAGCAAGCCGTGCACGATGCCTTTGAACTCTTGGCCCATCGTCCCCGTCTGAGGCCAAGAGATGGATGAGTGCAGGTCAAGGCAGCCTACACCGGCGGCCACAAGAGCTGCTCAGCGCGGATGCGTGTGCTGCTGCAGGTGGGCACGGGCTGGAGAGAGATCAGAGAGGAGCTGTACGAAAGGAGTTTTGAAAAACAAGCCTAGGGAGAAGGTGGGGCAGAACCTCTGGGCACTCTCTGTCTGCAAGTGGAAGGGAGACATGGTGGCTATGCAGAAATGCTGCAGAAGGGGAAGATTTAGAGAGGGCAGAGCTCAAATATGTCCGTGGACTGAGATAGAGGACCAAGAGGTCAGGGGCTGGAATGGCACTAGGGGCCGTAAGGCTTTTCTATTAAAGACACGTTTGTGAGCAGCTTTGTATTGGACGCACTGCCAGGGGAAGCTGCTGAACGATGTTAGAAAGTCCTCTCTAAGGTTCGACTTAATGGATCTAGTTACTCATCAACCCAAAGCCTCTCCATTACCGCCTGGGAAGATAAGGAAAAGGCGTATAGGTGCTCGGGAGCTTAACCCTATTGGAGTTCAACGACTGTTTTTAGTTTTCATACTACTCTTCAAAGGCATCCCCAAATTGCTCCTGCTTTGATGCTGGAAACCAGAGAAATTACTGCAGAATGGAAGGGTGATGCCGTCAGTCCCGGCACCCTTGAATTTATTGCATCAGTGCCTGCGACTCACCTGGGGGTAATTTGGGAGCACGTTTACTCTCCAGCCCACAGGCCAGGAGAGGGCTGAGGAACCTCTGCCTGCACACTAACTCTCCGACCCCTGACAGTGCCCAGGGACAGCTGCTGCTGCTTCCGAAAAGCTGGGGACATGCATATGCAGCTCCAGACGTGCTGTGGCTTTGCCTTAAATTCAGTGATGTATCGCAGCCCAACTCGCCCAGTCCGTAGCCAATTCCCCAGGTGCCAGACACCCTCGCTGAGGCTGGGCCACCCCCGTGGGAGCTGGAGGGACAAGCAATGGGCCCTTAAGCGAGCAGGGACCGCTACCTGCCCAGCAGGGAGGGGGCAACACCGATAGTTGCTCTCTGCCTGCAAAATAGCTGTACAAAGGAGGATTTTAATAAGGGGCGTGTGGGCTTGGTGTTGTGAAGGAGGCACCTTCCTGAAGGAGAAGATACCAATCTCGGAGAGACCACAGGCTGCCTTACTCCGTGCGAGTTGGCTGTGCTGCTTCCTCCCAGCAGGAGTGGCCGAAGGAGGGGTGGAAGAGAAGCGTCAGTCTCTGTTTGTGGCTGACTTGCAAATGTTTTCAACAAACATTCCAACCAAGGCAAAGGTTTGGGTGCCCGAGCCTGGCAAGAAAGCGTGTCCCATGACAGAGGGAGCGGAGGCAAGTACCCAGCTCCTGCCCCCGGTGCAATAAATCCCCTAAGCACTCAGAGAAGTGGTCGTCAGACCATGTGTTTGGTCTGAGTAACTTCACCCTGGCTGTAAGCCTTGCACCGAAAACAAAAGGTAATCCGAAGTCTACGAGATAGGATTCACCAACTGTTAAAGGAACACCATTCACGTGGGGAGTAAAACTTCGGGGGTTTGTGTGCTTTTTTTTTGTACCAAGGAGGTTAGGTAATACGTATTTCGTTAGAAACAGTAATAGGGTCTTCACCACCAGCTGAATGTCCTGTAAAGAAGTCTGAGGAGCATAGTTCTTAGCACACACAAAACAGATCTATAAGCAAATCCCAGGGACGGAGAAAAAGAATTACGGTGAAGTTCAAATTCATCACATACAGCTACAGCATCATCAGCTAAAACATGCATTGGGAGAGGAGAGGAGCAGTTTATAAATTGGATAATACCAGGCTGTCAAGGCTTGGGTCAGGCATTTGCTGCCCTTATGGAAAAATCCTCTAGAATTTAATAGCAAGCTTGTACACTTCATGTAATCTACAGGACTTGCTGGCAGGGAGAGAACAGTCGTTGTAAAGTTGACTGTTTGTTTTACTAATTGCCCTGCAAAGCTTTTGCGCGCACAACAGAAATGCACCGTGTGCCCCCAAGCCAGACTGTGCGGGTCGATGAGTTTCTGGCTGTTTTGAGGTTCCCATCGCCTCTCCCCTTCTCACTCCTCCTTCGCTCTGCCCCGTAACCAAGACTAGGTAGGAGCCCCAAGGGACAGACGTGTGCGTGCCCGCCCTGCAAAGCACCTCACGCTATAAAACAGCAGTCTTCGACCAGAATCCTTTTGATCTTTTCCCTCTATTAAATTCAACAGGATTTTTCCATTAGCAGGCAAAGCCGGCTCGGGGTTAGAGTTGTTTGCTGAACGAGAAAGAGAGCTTGTTTCCTGGCAGAGTCGCTAGCACTGTCCTTCTCATCACAGCTTTTTGCATGAAAGTCTCTGGGGCAGACGGCTGCGCTCCTCTGCATGGACAGAGCAGCGCTAATGGAAACGGGCTGCCAGGTCACCCAAGGACATCACCACCCGATGCGTCCCAGAGGCAGCTCTAGGGAATGGGGCTGGTTAGGGAGAAGGTGCAGTGTCTCGACAGGGTACAGCTTTGTTGGTAAATGAAGCAAATTGAGCAAACTGTACTTACCGCAATCTCTGTTACTAAAATATCAGTAATACTTCCCAACACTGTTACAAAATCAAAGACATTCCAGGCATCTCGGAAATAATTCTGCCAAATGAAAACACAAGGGGGATAGAGGGATCCAAGGGTTATTTTTTTTTTTTTTTTGTCAACACAGGCTTTTTTTGTTTGTTTGTTTTTAAATGCGCGCCATGAAATACAAGCATTTCATGTAGAGAGGGAACAGTTGAAAGTAAACGAGGAAGGCACATACCAGCACACCAAAGGCAATGATCTTCAGCACACATTCCATTGAAAACATGGATGTAAACACAATATTCAGGCATTTCAACATTTCTTCATATGCTTCTGGAGCATCATAGAACTAAACCAGGATGGAAGAAAGGCTGTTACTGGAAGATCACTTACAGAATAAAACCTTCCCAGCTGACTTGCCTGACTGCAAGACTCTTAGTGCCAGATTTTTGTGCTCCCTTTAAGCAAGACTTGGGGTTACAATATGGTTATCCACACCATTCCAGAAGCACACCATTGTCTACATGTTATCTTAATGGGGTAGCTGGGAATACGCCCAGGATGGGGAGACTGCTGCTGGTGTACATCTTCCTGTAAGCAGAGCATGCACCAGGAGGGAGGAAGGGCATCTTCAAAACCAGAGGGCAAGGGCAGAACTGTGTTTTGTTCCAGCAGACCCTGACAACATGGTGACCCCTTGACTGTGAAGACACTCTAAGCTAGGCAAGAGGTAGGAGGGGAGATCATTCACAATATCCAGACATCCGTAACTCTTCCTCTTAGGCACTGTGGATCATATCCTGGAAGCCTGATACTGCTGCAAATGTGAGTAATTTCCCTGGGATGGCTGGATGTTGAGCATGCCCAAGAAGTGACCCTGCTCTGCAGCAGGAAGCCCAGGTTGAGCCAGGAGCTCCAGAGCCCAGTTCCCATCCCACTGGCCATACGCCGAAGGGGCTACAAGCCAAACCGGTGCTGTGCAGGGGAATCCCATCTGCAGTATCTCATCACAACTAAACTGCTTCCCTTTGGGGACCAAAGGAATCCCACAAGGCCTCTAAAAACAACATCAGGCAGATGAGAAGTGGCGATGGCTCCTGCTGATCCCCCCCAGCTTGCAGGTCGAGAGTACAAAGCCTCTCCAGTAAACACCGCATTCACTAGCCCAAAATTGCAAAGGTTCAGTAACAGCCCACTAACCTTCATCATTAGGACAATGGTATTGAGTGCAATCATGACCATGATAAAATACTCAAAGGGAGGGGACACCACAAATTTCCACATCTTGTACTGAAAAGATTGCTTGTTCTGAGGCATGTAGCGGGTCAGTGGCTTGGCACTTATGGCGAAGTCTATGCAGGCCCTCTACAAAACAAAAATGGGATGAAAAGAATACAAAAAAAGGGCTGGCAGTCTCTGTCACTCGGGATATTGTTGGGAGAGCGAGCGGAGCATTTAGTGGAGGACGGTATTTCTGTTTCTCACACACGATGCGAGTACTGACTACCCCTGTAAGATGCAGCACAGGATCCCCATGTTATAATGGCTTTTGGACACTCGCTGAAATATTAAACCCCACAACACTCCGATGGCCCCCTGCAATCCCAGGAGACAGCCTTCCATCCCAGCCGCGGTCCCGGTAGATCCCCATCCATTCCCAGTTAGAGAAAGGAGTTACAAATCCACAGGCTCGCTTCAGAAAACACTCTGCCAATTCCTCCTGGTGTGTAATTGTAGAAACTGGAGGATTGGTAAAGATGTTATCTGTGTTTTAAAAAAAAAAGTATTGTGAAACCCAGGTATGTTCTCACACACAGCAAAACCTGTCCAGCTAATAACATTCCATAAAATGTGAACTGAACTCAACCAATAAATTATCCAACAAATATTACTGGGTGAACTCTCAAAGACCCTCTTAGTTGGCTATTTCTGTTCACATTATTATGGGTATAAAACTGCATTAAACAACTATTTCCACCCACAAAAGTTTTGATTCTGGAGCATTTTCTCATCTTGGATTTAGATAAGAATTCAAAGTCTTAAATTAGTGCAAAAATATTTTCTGCTCAGCTGAAAAATAGTGTGGGTAAAGCATCTCTAAATATTCTGCTTTATTTTGGACTTCTTGTTCATATAGACAAACAAGGCAGTAATTTAGAATTGATTAAAAAGTCATCTCTTTTCATCAAAAATCAGGTTCCAGTTTCAAAATAAACGAAAAGAGATGGTTCTTCTCACAAGAGGTCATTGAGGCTGTGGGACCCCAGGCGAAGGACATTGCGGATGCTAAAAATCTGCATGGGTTCAGGAGGAAACTGGATACCTTCATGGAAGAAAGATACACAGATGCCACTAACTAAAGAAAAAACACATCCAACTCAGGAGGTTCCTGAGCTGAAAACGATGGTATTTGCTAGAGCATTAAAGAAAAGCCTCATACGTGCTTGCCCTGGTCTTACACTCTTCCCAAAGCATGTACTTTCAGCTGCCGTCAGGAGGACATCACCTCAGCCAGGCACAAACCGAGCCTGGTGAGAGGAGCCTTCCTTTGGGGAGCTGAACCAACCGTAGTTCAGTTTGATTTCTGGTGACTGGCCTCCAAAAGGCCAAAGATTTCTGTCTCCTTTCACACCTACACACTTGAGCTAACATGCAGGTCTATATTCACTTTGAGGCGGAGGTGCGGTCCACGGGGACGCGTGGCAGTGCCTACCAACGTGCAGCATTCAGGGGCTCCCCCTGGTTTTGTTTTTATGCGAAAGCTGAACCAGCCTCTAATTTGTTTGGTCTCTGCACCACACACCCTCAGGTGCCCTAAAGCCCCCCACAGCAAGGGAGAGACGAGGAGTGGGCTTCCACCGGTCCCAAGGTGCTCTGAGCCCCCAGGTGCTAACTCGATTCAGAAGACGCGGGTACCTCGTTTTTCTCGAGGCTGCACTCTGACATCACTTTATCTCCTTGCTCTTGGAAGGTGATGATGATTAACGCCACAAAGATGTTCACAAAGAAAAAAGGGAAGACAACAAAATACACCACGTAAAAGATAGACATTTCCATTCGGTAGCCAGGGCTGGGACCCTGTTCCTCGTAGGTAGCATCCACCGAGTGCTTCAGCACACTGCAATCAAGCGCAAAGAGAGAAGAAAAGTCAATGAAACCAGCGTGAAGAACCAATGACACCCTGATAGTCACTCACTGGCCTTCAGTCACGTGAAGGGTTTTCCGCATATGCCCAGGTCAAACTCACTCCCACCTCTATGGCTGGGAAGAATTTTTCCTTGAGGATATTTTTAGGGAAAACCTTGCTGTTTTCACCATTCTGCAGAATGGTGGAGATTTGCTACGTACAGATCCACTTATCCCCCTGGCCAAGGGGAGAGGATACAGTTGGATCTGGCTTCTCTTCTCTGGTCAACAGGAATGAAGTAAGGGTGGGAGAAGAAAGGTGTTGATGATCTCCGAGTAGGGGAACACAGTGAGGGGCTGGAGAAGGAGGACTGATGCCGTATGTTTTAGCCTTTATTTTATGAAATAGCTGAACATGGAGGACAGGGAAGGCCCACCATGGAGAAACCCTGACCGTGACTTGTGTCCCAGCAGAAAAGCGTGCCAAAATAAAGTCATATGCTGAACAGTGAATGTAATTTTGGGACTGTCACACCCAGCATACTTTCAGCATAGGTCACAATACTTTTTCCCCTCATTGTCTTACATTCTATTATCAATTTTACACCTGAGAAAGGCGTGCAAGTCCAAAAGACCGAAGTAAGAAAGCTATTAAGTACTGAAAGGTGCCTAAGCATCCCTCTGCAAGCTCAGAAGAACATCGAGAAAAACGCAGAGCCCTGCCTGCTGATTCACCCGATAACCACACAAGGGAAAGTAAAAGCTTTGCTGATAAAAGACTATTCTTATTTCACAGGTCACCTGCCGCTTACGTGTCCCTCAGAGCTGTGGAAAGCTGCCATTACCTCCGCGATCACTGACCCTGCCAGTCCCGTGTACTCACGTTGGCCACCCTTCGCCTGTGGAGACCGTGAAGAGCGTGAGCAGAGCCCAGAGCACGTTGTCGTAGTGGAACTCATATTTTTTCCATTCTCTGGGCTGCGCCTCCACCTCATTTTTTTCATAATCAAGGTACTGACCCCTAGGAAAAACAGAGTTTCAGACCAGAATTAAACTAAATCAGCCATTTCGTATGACTCACCGAGGAGCATCAAAAAGCCCCAGTAGCAGTGTCCGACTGCGCTATGTATTAAAGACAAATAAAGAGACAGGCCCTAGGTTTATAACAGAAGTAAAGGCCATTTTTCAAGCCATTTTGAGCCAGAGGGACGGGACCTGACATCTAGAAATGAAAGGAAATGTAGTCAGGACATTCATCCATTAGGCAACGCTGGCAATTAACAGCACACTGGCCCCCAAATTGTCTGACCCCACAGAAAACTGTGCTGCTTGACGGGGAAAAGTCTCTGGCTCCTACTTCAGAGTTGGACCTAAGTTCTAACGGTGTCCTGCTTTGAGGGGCCGAGGGACCTGGCATCTGGAGAGTTCCCCTCCAACCTACATTCTTCTATAATTTCACATTTCTTTTTTGTAATATATCTGCTCTATTGTGAGGAAGAACTGCTGCGACAGCCTCCGTGGCTGCTGCGTGCACGTGGTCCCACCAGGGATGTGCCCTGTGTTTGCAAGGCGGCAGGAGAGGGGTAACGCGGGCAGACCTGGACGGTGCTGAGGATGCGGTTTGGGCACCAAGAAAAAAGGCAAGTGAGGAAGATGATTGTTGTGGTGAGTAAAGCACCTTGACAGCCTGCTGCAAAGGACAAATCATGACAGAGATTTTAAGATATGCAAATACTGACCCCTTTTCTAGCTAATTAGGAGCTCTTTAGCTTCCCACCGACTCACTTGTGATTAATTACTCATTATGTTTTTCTAATTCATACAAACCCTAAGAATCAAGGCAGCAGGTAGGAAAAGGAGTCACGCCATCCCTTCAAAAACCCTTTACCTTAAAATCACACCTAGCCCTCCGTGGGAAAAGGAGCCTGCTCCCCCGTATCATTAGGCATTTGGGTAAGTGTTTGCTAGATCAGAGCAAGGAACGATGCAGCTATTAAAACAACAAAAGGGAAAACTCCCCTCTAGGGTAATTGTGCTGAGGAGTTGCTCTTACCTACAGGAGACTCATGAAGCTCAGCAGATACCCGACTGATGCAGCTTTGGGACAGTCAAGGGAGCTGCTGCTGCCAGAGGAAAGTCAGGCTTCCCCCCCCAGCCCCTGCCCCCGGCCGTACCTGCAGTCCTTCTCCAGCTCCTTCGACTCATCGGTGCAGTAGAAGAATCTGCCTTTGAAGAGCTGCACGGCAATGACGGCAAAAATGAACATGAAGAGCATGTAAACTATTAGGATATTGAGGACGTTCTTCAGGGAATTCACCACGCAGTCAAAGACAGCCTGGGGACAGAGGAGAACGCGGTCAAGGGGTTGAAAGGAAAGAAAAGTACATCTAACATCTTGGCATCTGGCATCTGACTACACTTGGGAGTAATGACCCAACCTACGACCCATGGATGGTTTCATGGACTTGCACACCAAGTGTTCGACCAAGAGTCATGCTCCAGCTGTGAGAAATAAGGCCAGCTTCCAACATCTCCTGCTTTCTCGGCGAGTTTGGCTGTGCCACTAAATTTTCTGGTGCTGCCCATAAAATTTATACAGACAATCGCAGCTCATCGAGATAAGCATTAGTCCTAAGCAATTATTTCCATGGCCAATTATGAAACGAAAAACATGCTTGTGTTTAGTTTATACCCAGTGGATAAGTAAAAACTCATCAGATATGTTACTCATCGACCATTATTTGAGCTGTTTGAATAATAAGGAAAATATATCAGACACAAAACAACCAAATGCTTCAAATAATATTTTTCTAGTGAACCGTCTATCAAAACTAAGTGTGACTAATCTAGTCAGCATATGTCACTTCTGCGCTCCCTGCAAAGAACTTCTCAAATACATTTATCATTTGATTATTAGTCACGGATTCATTGCTACAAGTAATTTGCAGTTTAATTTTAGTCTGAGAAGTTTGTCATAATAATAGAAATCGAGCAGTCGCTGCCCAAACGCGGGGTTTGTACAATACTGTTCCTGTTTCTCTGAATGGAGGTGAATAATTCACAAAATTAGACTCCTGATGCAACTCAGAAACCCTGAATTAAAACACTGGAAATATCTCTAATCGCCCCATTAATCTTGCTGATTGTCACATACGAGACCACATCCAGGAAAAAAAAAGATTGAATGAATTTTGAAGACAAACCATATGAATATGACTTCTGCTTCACTTAAAGATTTCTGAATACTTCTTTAGAAGTGGTAAAATTACTCTGCAAAATGGCTGGAAAATAAGGAAGACATTCAACAAAAAGGAAGCGTTCAGTGTCCTGCTGTAGGACTCGGCTATTGTTGACTGTTTTATGACCTAAGAGCTGTACATTTCAAATTTCTAAACAAATAAAGACCATTTTCTACACTGTTCAACATTACTTTTCCTTATCTTTTGAGGTAAATATAGTATGCATAAAAATGCATAAATTCAACATTATTTGAGCATGAATTGTGGGTAAGGACAAAAGCAAATCTATATAACCCTGATTTTTACGTGCCACTATGTGAAAACAGGAATTGTCAGACGTAGTTTCACCATTGCAAAAGCACCCATTGCTTTTTCCCCATCTCTCACAGAAAAGAGCCTGCAAGCAGTGATGCCACATTAAGACGTTCTACAATAGGTATTCAAGAGTTCTCAAAATTCGGATATTATTAAATTCTGTAACTCCTTCCATTCTCTGCTTCCAGGGGCTGGCTGCATCTCAAAGCGTTTGTGAAACCATCTTGAATAAGTCACCACAGGCCATTACATTTATTTTACTTTGCAACTTAGTATTCTAGAGATGAAAGAGTACTGCTATAAAACCCTGCACTATATATTCTTTAACAGACAAGATGAACAGATTAGAAGTCCTCATACAGCAATGACAGGTCTCTTTAGACACGCTGTGGAAAATCTTGCAATATTCATGTTAAGTTCTCTAGGGAAAGTCAAACACTCCAAAACCTATTTTCTCCTGTATCATTTCTAAGAGCATCACACTTATGAACTGTAATTTAATTTATTTGAATTTTTTTTCTATTCTTTTTTTAGAAGTTTGATTTTTATGTCGGTTCACAGTAATTCATAACATTGTACACAATGTTTGCAAAAGAAACAAGTGTTTGACATTTGCTAAACATCTGCACAGATATTTTTATAAATCTGGCAGAGAGATTAATTGCAACAAAATAAAAGGAACAGAAATAACTTGGATTAAGTTTAGTCCATCAGCTTCCACTCAGATCACTTGCAAACCTCCAGAGAAGGAAAAATTTGTGGTTATTCACTAACCTTTAGTTTTGGTAGCCGTTTAATGGTCTTCAGCGGTCTTAGGACCCGCAGAACTCGCAGTGACTTGATCGTGTTGATGTCCTTGCCTTTGGTTCCTCTGCAAGGGGTAAAAGGCACAAGAACAACAGAGGGAATAGTTTGGTCCTCACCTCACTAGCTAGAATATCTATAGGTACCCAGTGTGATTTTGATTGTGGAATTGGTTTGGGTTTTTTTACAGGTTTTGGGCACCATCCTCACCATGGATGCAGATGGTACTAGGGCGGACCACAGATGAAAGCCCACTTGAGACACGTTAATCACCGCACTGGAGGAAGGCTGTGGGCAGGACATGGTCCTTGCAGTGTTCAGCCACATGTGGTCTCCAGCCTTCACTCACCTCCCACCTGCTCACCGAGCATCACCCAGCAACTGGTGACCTTCCTGCCCCAACTCCCCACCCAGGCAACGGTCAAAGCCAGGGCAGCAGCACCCCTCAGCTGCAGCCACCGGGAGAGGAGGCTCAGTACATTCATCCCAGTCCCAGGCAGGAGAAGTGAGAAAGTCACGCTTGGCTCTCCTCCCTCCCAGGCATCTGGGCAAGACAGGAGGGTGTTTCTCCATGCGCTTCTTGCACTTCTCTGGCAGGGACGTTGTGTCTAGACAAGCAGTGACCAGAGGGAACTGGAGCCTTCACGGTGAGGGACAGAGCTCTCCTGGGGACCAGAGCCGCTCCATGCCTGCACCCTCATCCTCGAGTCCCTCTTGGAAGACATGCTACCAAACCCATGCAGGAACATGTAATATGACGGTATATTACATGCCTGGAACAGTGCTAGGGCAACTTCCCACTTACGCATGCAGGTGCTCTAAGTCACATTTTGGTTTTATTTTTTGTTAAAACTGAGTGCAAGACTTGAGACCGTTCCTCTTGTTACCATTAAGAG
The DNA here is from genome assembly GCA_013397275.1 of Burhinus bistriatus. NCBI lineage: Eukaryota > Metazoa > Chordata > Aves > Charadriiformes > Burhinidae > Burhinus > Burhinus bistriatus. The sequence goes on from VYXH01002599.1 coordinate 227,924, forward strand.
GTTTTTAGGGGAAGGACAGAGTTCCTTTCCTCGTGCACTTCCAAAATAAATAAAAGACACAGTTACATCTTCTTCCAACCCAACAGCAAAACAATGACATTCCCCTTCATTTCATATGAAGTGAAAAATGGGATGAAAATCTTTAACAGAGTTTTATTCACGACTACAGGTTGGGGTCTGAGGCTGTATTGAAGTAACACAGGGGTGAATGAATAACACGTTGAACAGATGCTGATATACCTATTCTACGCTCTTCCAGTTTGCTAAACATTTCTCTTCTCCAACAGAAAAGCAACAGAAATAGCAGTAACCCGAGAGACCCACAAGAGGTACGTGCGGGCAGGGGACGGCAGAGCTTCCCCCACCCTGCTGGCACTATGCTAAGGGATAAGCACCGAGAGCGGAGGAAACCACCCTTGCTCAGCCCTGGAAGGTGTCTTTTTTTTGCAATCTATCCACTTCTAAAAGACTAGTAACTCAGTACTAATGCTGTATTACTCAATACTAACCCCAGACTGGAATCTGCAACCTAGAAACACACGTTCCTGTCTCATCTCCGGTCTCTTTCTCCAATTACCAGTCACTGCAGTTGTCCTGAAAGCAGTGAGACACAAGGAATTTTTTGGAGGGCCATGAGTTGTATCCCAAGGACTTGTATATTGAGCACACGTTGCCTTTGCACATGATTTACTAGAAATGGAGGAGAGGGGGAGCAGGATGGAGATTTACCTGTCCTCTCCCTAAGCTCATCTTTCAGGGCTGCTTTGAGGCTGTTTTAATCCTGAGTGCTGGCACAGCTGTAAATCCAGGAGACTGAGCTGATACTCATGGAGTTATAGGACTGATTTAATGCCACAAAATAACTACTATACATTTAAAAGAAATAATTTTTGATTCTCGTTTGAGACTCTTTAATCTGGTGGAGATGAAGCAGACACTGCCAACATAGCTTTTACTGGCTTTCTTTTCAGGTTTTAGCATAACTGAAGATTTGGCCCACGTTCGGCTTTGCATACTCGATTTCAAATCACCCAACTCCTAGCAAAGCCACGATCCTGCCACGGTCACTGCAGCTGTCTCCTTGTCACCATAGCCTCCAGCTGAGCCAGTCAAACTGGAGCTCACCTACTCCCCAGGCAGCTTCGTCTGATCCTTAGCAAAGCCCTGGCTGCAAAATGATTTGTTCAGCCTCTCGAGGAGGACAGTCAGTGGCAGGAGGGAGGTAGAAGGGAAAATAGGTTATTGGGAAGGAGATACCACCTGGCTTGGCCACTCAGCCTGGCCCCATAGCCGATGGTCACCCAGCACGTGCCCATCACCTTGGCCGCCCCCGCTGTTCTCTCCACCCTCTCCCCTCTGGAAGGCCAAGCAAATCACTTGGGTTGCTCCATGTTGCCTGGCCATTTGGGGTTTAACTAGATGAGGAAGCCAGGGCAGAAAGGGTGAAGAGGTAGGAGCTGAGGAAAGCGGAGGTGAGACAAGACTGAAGGTGAGAGGGTTAAGGGACATGTGGTTGGGGCAGTAGGAGAAAAAATGCGGTGGGATACCTTGGCCCAGAACTATATCCAGTTCTCAACCATTTGTGGTCGCGTGTGTTTCTGGTTTGCAGATTAAGACACACAGCCCGGCTTAGCAGCACAGCCACTGGCAGGTAGCAACTGAACTGACAAACCTCAATGGTCCTCACCTGCCTTCAAGCAGACCCACAGAATATTTCTGCGTGGTGTCTTCCAGTGCTCCTGAGTCCAGGAGACCTAACCACCTATTTACTATGCTGCCATGCATTTGCACTAAATAACAACTGGACTAATAAGGCCTCCTGGAAGGGAAGTTCAAGACGAGAGCAGAGACACTTCTTGGCTCTGAAGGAGCTAGCTCAGGTCTCACAGGGTTGGCTCCAAGCCCGAAGCAACAAACTCTGTGGACTTAATATTTCTAGGAAGGTTAAAGAGACCTACTGGGACTAGTGAATAGATGGGGCAGAACAAATCCTTCTTCCTGGGTCTAGGAGAGAAGAAGCTGGTTTTCCCTCGCAGGGGGAGGCGTGCGGATGACTGCACTGAGAGCTTGGGGGCGAAGGGTGGGCAGCTCCAGTCCTACAAAATTCCTTCTGCCTGAACGAAGGACATTAAGAAAGGTTGATTTTGTTTTGTTTGTTTGTTGTTTGGTTGTTTGTTTTTTTTTTTTCCTTTCAGGCACCTAAGCAAATAAAGAGCGTGAGCCAATTAAATGTTAATGGGATTTATGATCTAAGTCATATAGACAATCCTGAAATATCATACTTACTTCTTGTCACAGTAAGACTCCTGCTATAGGAGAAAGCTTTTTCAACGGATTGGTACTCTGAACTAGAGCGATGTAAATTGCATTTTAATTAAGGGGATTTTCTGCAACTCTTTCAGCCTGTCAAATAAAACCTTAAGGGTTGTTTTTGGTGTTTTTAAGAACCCTCTCTGCCAATATTGGTTTTTACATCGCTTTAATACAAAGCCAGACGTCCCACAAAATAAAAGGTCCAGGTGGAACTAGGATTCAGTCAAAAGGTGTATACAAGCACATGCTTGACCAGAGTATTTCTCACAACAAAAATAAATTGCTATGGAAGGACAAGATCTTAGGTGACTGCAGAATAACAACTACAAAATTCAGAAGAGCTACATAAGAGCAAGCAGGATAAAGACAGACGGCAAACAGAAGCCAAATGACTTAAAAAAAACAAAGAACACCACGAAGAAAAAACCGCATTAGGTCAATTCTGGTTGCGTTAGGCCAGTTCTGTTTTTTCTGGGGCAGTTTGCTGCTCATTTATTTAAAACATTAAAAATATTTTAAGAGCTTTACATGGCCTTTTTTCCCTTAATAAATAAAAGACCCTTTAAAAAATTAATAGCTCTTTAAAATGGAAGCTTCTTGTTTCTGTTGCTCCTGCCAGCAGCTCTGATTTCACGTAACGTGGGCCTCCTAGAGCCATGCCATCAAATATTCAGAGTAGGGTGGAGTCTCCACCTTCTGCAATTGCCTGAAATCCCCAAGGCAGAAAGTAAATTCCTCCACCGAAGAGTAAACGAGGTCATGCAACTCTGCCCAGGCACAAAGCCACCCTCTTCCAGGGTCTAAATAATCTGCTTTCCTAGACAGAAGAAAGAAACAAGCACCCAGTTTCCTGGACCACATCAAAGACCTTTCTTTGCATCCTTTCCATTGCCTCCCTGGGTTATCTGCTGCGGAGGAGCCCACCCGAGCTCCTGCCCTGCTGGGCACTGCGGCGTGAGACGATGCAGCGCTGCCTCCCCCTCCGTCCCCAAGGCAAAGCCGCGCTGTACCGTGCCACCAACAAAAGCCCCATCGCCTTGCAAGATCGTTAAATGCAACTTTTGCTACCTCCTTCTTGACAGATCGCCCCTGCCAACCTCTCGAAAAGCTCTCTGCGCTCTGTTTGGGTGTCAAAGACTTTCCAACAATGTTGGAGGCTGACAGCCTGAATCCCAGCTGGGTCACATCGCCCCCACCCCACAAAATTAGTCCACAAGCTTCCAGCACTGCTAATGCAGTGTAGAGGTGCAATCCTCTGAATGAAAATAAAACTGCTTCTTTAAACCTAGTTAGTAAGATTTTCATTAATTGCAACTCACACATTAACAATGTACCCACTACGTCGTCCCTTCAAATCTTTTTGGCACAAATATATCTGCTTATTATAGTTTCTGACTCTCTGATCAAGACTCTCTGGCCTACTTGGCTTTCTAGTCTGCTTCTATCCTCCGCTTAAGGACAATTAGGATGAATGAAGACTGTTAAAGGGAAAAGAGGTTTCACTGAATAATGAATAATAAAGGGACAAAGGAGTCGATGCAATGGGTGTAACATGGTTCGTTTCCACAGTGGCAAGTGTGTGCACACAGGTTTGACAGGCATAACAGTGCAGCAAGAGACAGGAATAACGTATTACCCCATGAAACTCCTAGAGAGAGATTCCAGCAAGAAGAAGACAAAGAAAGAGCAGAGTCAATGACAAACAGAAACATAAGACTGTACAGTGCACCCCATGCACATACAGGTATGTGCTGGCAGGTAATCCCATCCCCTGTCCCACCCC
>VYXH01002599.1:232047-261265 GCA_013397275.1 Burhinus bistriatus
CCCTGTCCCCCCCCCACCACCTCCACGTTCATCAAAATAAACAAGCAAGGAAGCAACAGGTTGGCTGTAGAGCACATTCCCACGCGTCCCCCACCGTGCATCAGCCCTCCGACTGACGAGCCGATGGGGCAAACGCGCCTTCATCCTCCTGACGCTTCGGGAGCTCATAACTTCGATTGTTTGGCAGATGCTCCTTGCTTTTTCAGAGAGTAGTGTGTAATTCTGTGCATCTAAGCCACCTTTCTGTTGTTGAAAATGTAGAAACGCAATCTCTCTGCTGCTATTCAGCTGCTATTTCTATTGAATGAATAGATTTTACACCTGGGGCTGGTAAATTTTGATGACTGATTTACTAGCTTGCTTTAAGCTCCTCTACTTCTATTTCCCTAAAGACTAAAACACGTCTGTGTGTTTGTGGCATGTTCATCTCCAGCAAAAGAAAGGAATTTTGCTTTGAAATATACTGCTAAATGGAAGACATTGTTTTATTATCATCATCAACAGCATTATTAATGTTTCTGGCATCTCACTGGGGGCCTTGCTTTAAAAATCTTTTTTTTAACGACAGTCAAGCACAGAATAGCTTCTAAAGAGCTACAGGCAGAAGGTAGACTGAGAGCCAGTTTGAGAGGCTGAGATGGATTTTATGAACCTTGCAGCAGTGACTGATACCATCTCAGATGCCTAAACAAACATGGGCTGTTGCAATATTCCAGATGGAAGCGTTTCAGGGAGCTCTGTTTTTCCTAGGTTTTCAGTGACGTGTCTATATTCAGCAAGAAGCTGATTCGCACCACCTTCCCCGGGCACCAGTGAGCTCAAGAACATAAATGAGAATTAAATCACACCCACTGAGTGGCAATCGCGTATTCTTGCAAACAGAAACTGGTCACAGCCACATTAAATACATTTTTACAGCGATACTGAGGATGAGTGACAGGACTGCAGTGTTTGCTAGAAAAAGCCCACTAACGAACCAACGAAGATTACCCAGTTTATTCTCCAAAAGCTCATTTTCAGGATTATCAAAATGCAGCAGGCTCGATGCGCCCCTCTGGTTTAACCAACAACTCGGTTGAGCTAAGGACATGGCTATCTATCCAATTTTCAGCTGAACAGTCTGAGACTTGTTAGTATTCATAACTGGACTAGCGGGAACTGGATTTCCTGCTCTCAGATTAGACCAGAGATACCGCAAGTATTCTCCGAATTGGACGTCAGTGCCAGCTGAAACACGGACATGTAGCAGAAGTGGCAGTCGTAATAAAAAAATCACAGAAGAAATTCAAATTTTTCCAAGTCTTAGAAACTGGTTTGACTCTTTTTCATCTGGGAGACAGTAAACAGGCAGGCAGGTTTTATGCATTCGCTTTCTGTAAATCCCAGCTCTATACTGACTCAAAGAGCATGTAAAATAGAAGCAGCTTGGGGCACGCTATTATGAAGCACAGTCAGGGGATGTACAAGTAATTTATTTAGAGGCTGATGAGGTGCTGTTAGATATTCATGGCCCAATGCGAGCAACAGAAAACCTGAGCACAAAGAGACTCAGAAGGATTAAAAATTATTCATTTTAATCTACAACTTGCCCGAAAGAATATCCTGTTCAAAGAGAAGATGCTTTAAAGGTAAACCCTGATATTTGTTCTCACAGCACACGGAGTTGCTCTAAAGGGCTCACAAAATGCCCCTTCTCCCAGTCTGCCTTGAAAGTTTGAATTCTTAATGGAAAAGAGAAAGTCTCAGTGAACCACAGACTTGGGTAATATTAGTTTGCAAACTAATACTTGTGATTGACATTATTTTACTTTTATACCTCTCTTCAGCCTGGAGGAGCTCCGTTAACTTGCTAAACTTTTTTTCAGTAAGTTTTGACTTAGCTCAGTCTGACCACATCCAGTTCTGAAAGGCGTCATGCTAAAACATATGCAGGGAAACTAAGCCATGTACATGCCTAGTCAAGCATAAAAAGTAACCTGGTTTTGGATGCCAAATTTTAGGTAAGAAAGACATTCACCAGACCAGCTGACAACCTTGCTTACAACAGAGCACTCCGTTCCTCTGAAAAGCAATTTTCTAAGGAATAGTGACAAAGTCTTTAAAGAGAAGAGGGCAGTGTCCCTTTGAAAAACCCTATATTGGGCATGACTTGCTCCAAGGTCAAAACAATTCTTCAGTGTAGGATTGGGCACAGAAAGCCCAGACCTCAAAAAATGGTCACTGTCACCTCCACTGAAGGACAGCAAATGATGTGGCTTGATCATCTAATCATTTACAGGGAGGCTCTGATCACAGCTGACAAAAAATAGAGGTACAGGATTAAAGAATTTGTATATATGTCTTAAGGTGCAATTCCCCTGTTCCATCTTTAATACAACCTGTTTGGAAAAAGGGGAAAAAGAGAAGTGTCACTCCTCAACTGGCTCAGAAATCATACCAATCCCATCTCCTTCTGTGGAACCACTCCATGGTCACATTAACTTAGATTGTTTTTTATGCGGAATTTGCTATGAAGAATAGAAGACCTCAAATACACATCTCACAGCCCTGATGTGAAAGGAATTTTGGCACCGTGGAAGATGAAAAGCTCCTGAGAAATACTCCAGGCCAACCTTACCAGAAAGGTCCCAGAAACTTTTTAGGCTGTGAAGAACATGGCGGTACTTGCCGTCAGCAGAGCACGTAAGAGGAGCAATGGCTATGGCTGTCTGCCTAAAAATTACTGTCAGTCCAAAACATACAAGACACACTTCCGCAGTTCCTTGACAAAGGTGAATGCTTTTTCTCATTAGCAAGTAAAACACTGCTAATTTCATCGCCTCCTCTAATCATCATGTCAACAAAGAAGTGAGCGGAGTTTGGGTATGGGCCGCTAAATGTTCACTGTAATTACTCAAGGCTAATTTAGCAGAAGATTAATCTGGCCAAGTCCTCTAGCCTGTTTCCAGGTCATCTCCTAGAATTTCTCAGCAAAACATTTGCAACACAATTATTCCATGGTCCAGAACTACAAGTAGAAAATCTCTTCCCACCATCCAACCCTGAGCTCCCCAAATTCTGAAGAACCTGCATTGCTCTTCCTCTGGTCACTTCTGAGAAAAATGATCAAACTAAAAGCTAATCTTCATTTTTAAAGAGTAACTCCTCTGTGTCTGTTGCTCAGAATCCTCCGTGACATTAAAGAAGCAGGTGGAACATTATTTAATGTCATAAATAGAGAGCTGTGACTGAGGGAGGCAGCAATTAGCCTTAGAAGTAAAACTCTCTGGAAACGCAAGTACTCTGAATGAGAGAGGAGGAGGAAAAAGAAATACCAAACGTGTATGAATCAGAAATATCCATGACACTAGAAATAATGTTTTGTAAAGAGTTCACCGAGTTATCAGCTGATTTCATTAACTGTTTTTTCATAGTAAGAACAATTTTTAAAACAATTGCCTGAAGACACTGGACTACCACGAACTGTTATAATGTGTCCCTGAAAAGAAGTTGGCCAAACAGTCAGAAAAATCTTGAATGAACAGTGAACGGACCCATCCTAAAGCTGGGAGAATTTTCCGGATATTCTACAACACAAATTTAGGGATTTTTTTCCTTCCCCCTAGCTACAGGATGATAAAGGCAGAAACTGAACATTTCACTGAGAAATGGAGCTGCAAACACTACACTTCAACCAGCTCTGTGCCAGGGTCCTGCCTCCTCTGCAACTTATTTCCTAGAAGTTGGGATATTAGGGAAAATGTACTTACGAGAAGGCAAATGCCACCAAGGCCCCACTGACCACAATGAAGTCCAGGATATTCCACAGGTCACGGAAGTAGGAGCCAGGGTGGAGTAACAGGCCCAAGTCAATCATCTTCAGAGGAAACACATCAAAAGAAGAGTTTTAATAAAACGAGTACCAAAACAGCACTACCGAGGTACAGAGGAAAGTCCTTGATCAAATAGCCTTTCACAAACTCTTCTTCAGGGCTTCACAGTAACATCTAGATGCTTAGTCCATCTCCAACAGGCACAGAGAACTCTGTCAAAACTGAAGCTGAAGCCAATAAACCATAAGCAAAAGCACAAAAGACAAGAATACTAACTGCTACGTAGGATTCTTTGCACAGACATGCATTAATTCGCATGCATTCAGCAGTGTGCCCAGGTGGCCAAGAAGGCCAATAGCATCCTGGCCTATATCAGGAATAGTGTGGCCAGCAGGACTAGGGAAGTGATTGTCCCCCTGTACTCGGCACTGGTGAGGCCTCACCTCAAATACTGTGTTCAATTTTGGGCCCCTGACTCCGAGAAAGACATTGAGGGGCTGGAGTGTGTCCAGAGAAGGGCAACGAAGCTGGTGAGGGGTCTGGAGCACAAGTCTTGTGAGGAGCAGCTGAGGGAACTGGGGTTGTTCAGCCTGGAGAAGAGGAGGCTGAGGGGAGACCTTCTCGCTCTCTACAGCTACCTGAAAGGAGGTTGTAGCCAGGTGGGGGTCGGTCTCTTCTCCCAGGTAACAAGCAATAGGACAAGAGGAAATGGGTTCAAGTTGTGCCAGGGGAGGTTTAGATTGGATATTTCTTCACTGAAAGGGTTATCAAGCATTGGCACAGGCTGCCCCGGGAAGTGGTGGAATCGCCATCCCTGGAGGTATTTAAAAGCCGGGCAGACATGGTGCTGAGGGACATGGTTTAGTGGTGGTTTGGGCAGTGTTTAGGTTGATAGTTGAACTCGATGATCTTAAAGGTCCCTTCCAACCTAGGTGATTCTATGGTTCTATGATTCTAATTTATGGGAACAGCAGTCGGTGTGAGAAACTTTGGAACAGTTTAATTTTATTCTACCCCAGTCCTACCACATTAGTAGGAATTAACAACTGGCATAGGATATTACACAATAAAACACAAAGAGAGGACGGGAAGACCCGCAGGCAAATGCCACAGTCAAAGAAATACGCCTGCTCCAGAGCACTTGCTGAAAGACGCTGCTCAGCGTAGCAGCCTGGCGTGCTTCTGCATGAGACTGAGTCTCCTTACAGGGCTGCTAAAGACCTTCTTAGAGTTGAGTCTCAAAGCGCCTGCTAGACATTTTATCGGCTTTTCTGAGAGCTCTGCGACTGCCCACGTAAGGTTGCTTTCCTCACACAGCTTCAAATCCTTCTCCTGAACAAACAAGGGAAAATCTGCTTTTTATTCTGCATTTCTTTTGCATCTTGCTCTGATAGTAAAACCTAACTCCACCATTACTCCAAGAATAAATCCTGACTGTTTGAAATTGTGCTTTCTGCAAAGTTACTGCCCTCTAGTTTTAGCAAAGCCCATTACCTTACTGAGTAAAGTCAAAAGATAAATCCTCAACTTCTTGAAACATGACAAACCAAGAATCAGTTGCTATTAATATTCCTGATCAGCATCAATGGAAAAAGGAAGAATCAGGCGTGTCTCAGTAAGGTCTGTCAGCTCCCACGTCCTTTGCCACGCACAGACACTTCTGCACCAGGCACTCACATTTCTTATCCTCTTATACAACCACAGCTACTAAAGATATCCTTATTTTCCTCCATAAAATGTGAGATTAAAGAAACCAGGAGAGCTTGCTACAGAAAGGCATCTGTTGTGCACCGGCTACTTCCAAGCGCTGTTCACAGTTAAAGCTTCCCACCACCACCACCACTCCAGGCACCCCGGGAAGCTCTGTTGTGCTCCACCCTCTTCCTCCAGTTCCCCACAAGTCGAGGAGTGTAAATCCGAAAGGGGAGGTGAACCTTTCTGCTTGGAAAAATTCTTACCTTGATCACCATCTCAAAGGTAAAGACACCCGTAAATATATAATCCAAGTATTTCAGTGCCTAAATGGGAAAGAGAAACGCGTATTAGGGGAGACCACACACTGAAATAATCTGCACACAAGGACAGAGTAAAAAGTCTATTCTAGCAATGGTCTGTTTGCGACAATGGGTAAACATCATCTGATGGGAGGCTTGCACATAGTTTAGGCACAAACTTTAATCATCTGATTGAAACAGCAACAATTTTTCCAGTCCTTGCCAGACTGCCGCATGCATGCCCATGGGTTGCTTCAGTGCACCTGCATATATGGCAGGTTTAGTAAGGCAAAATGGATATTTTCAAATCAAAATATTTAAATATCCTTTCCTGAAGAGCTTATTTGCCAGCATCTGTGTAGCAGCCTGGGTTTCTCTTCTGCTGTCGCTGATGGTAGTATTATTAAAGACCTTGGGAGCGTAGAGAGTGACAAAATCCTTTTTGAAAAACTGATTCCAAAGTTATTAAGGATGAGGAAGAGAGATTGCTCGTAGCTGCTTCAGCTTGTTGCTGATAGAGGAATTCGCGGATCCTCCTCTGGAAAAAGCTAATACTGAGCAGATTCGGAAGCAGGAGGCCAGGCCAGGCAACTCCTGCTCTGACCTGGACTGCCGACTTGTGCTCTGAAGTGATTCAGTTCCTTAATCTGTTCAAGGGGTGGATGAACACAGACTCCTTGGTAGGCATCCTGGTAGATGCAACACCATTCAAATATCTATAGATCTCCTACATTTTAACACAATTTTGTGGGTGGGATGCACCTATTCACAGTCAGATTCATCTGATTATACATAGCGAATGGATATTAAGGCAATATAAATATCACACTATATCCACACACTGCAACTATCTACACTGAAGAGTTCAAAATCAGGCAATTGCATCTTGTAATTTCTATACTTAATCTTCAGTTCTGCAGATGCCCAGTTGTCCATGTAAACGTAACCAGCTCCGTGCCAATGTCCTCCTGCAAATGTTCTTGAAGAAGGACACCCAGCTGTCTGCTTCACAAACACTCCTGGGCTGCACACTCTCACGTGGAGAATGGCACACTCCTACTTCTGCACTTCTACAGTGCCCATCTATGAAGTCTCCCACTTTGGTTTGACATCCACGGATAAGTCAATTTTCTACTAATTCCAGGAGATCGCTACCATGCCCCACCGAGATAAAAACCCATCTGTGGTTTTACTTGCTCGGGCTCTGCTCTAGAAGGAGCAGGGGATCTTAGGACAATGTCAACCCTGGCTTGTGACTGGGGAAGCCTTTCCCATCGCGGAACGGTATGGAAGCTTTGCAGGCTTCTTCCACATAAGTCACACCAGCCAAACAACCAGTGATTTCCAAGTTCTCAAACTTGGATGTAGTTGAAGCAGCAGAAAGGGAGAAGAATTGTGAGCATTTTGATGGTGGAACAAGATAATTTGAGCCTGTTATTAAAGAAAGCTCCAGTTTTGCACTTGCCAGGGCACCGTGTTATCCTTTGGAGATGGGAACGGACATGCCATGTGCATAACTGCTGGGAGAAGCAGAACAACTTTATTCTGGCCATGTTGGTTGGTACTCACATCATTCCTGGGTGACTCGGCTTGGACAGGGTCTTCTGCAGCCAGGGCAATGCTGCTGAGGGCTATAACTATGAGGATGACCATCTCGAAATAGCGCAGGTTGACGATGTAGTGGAACAGACGCCGAATCCTGCAAACAACATAAGCACATAGGAGGGCTATCGCAGGCGCTACAAGTCAAGCACTGTGGTATGAGAGGCTGGCAGAAGGACAACGTTCGTCAGGAACATCACCTTTACAATTCCTAATACAATAACGGTAAGAAAATAAAAACTAGGGTCAACGGCTTTAAACTCCAGTTTGCAACAGATCTGCGGTGAGATTTAAAGACAGACATTTAACATCTCTGCAGTGCTCCCTGACCCCTCTGCAAAGCAACGACATCGATCTCTCAAAAGGGCATCGAGAGCTTTCAAGCACTCGGACTCAGTTCTACAAATTATGTTTTGTATACCCCCCAACTCTTTTCACTTTGAACTCACAGGCTAAAGTCCTGCGAGTTCAAAACCAGTTTTGAAATCCTTTCAATACCAACTAATCCCTTTAAAATTGAGGTATTTGCTATGCACTGAGAGACTCTCGGCTGAAACTGGCTTCGTAATGATGAGTATTACATCTAGCAATCTCTCTCTTGCCAAGTACCTCTGCCTGCACTTTATTCTAAGCTTTGCTTTATAAGTTGCACAAATGTTTTACAGTAATATAATTGATTACCTTAACCTAATCTTTTTCTTCTCAAATTGTATCCAAGAAAAGTCAGAAACACTTCGATTTCCAAGTAATGCAAAACTATTCACGAATTTCAGCTAATAACTCTGATCACAGTTCACAAATACTTAACTGCACAGAGAACTCTATATTTGCACCATTTGTCAGCTGAATGAATGACTTATGTTCTGCTTGAGAATCAAATTATATGTGTAACTTGCCTTGTTATCTGAGAATGTAATTCAGTTACTATATCACATTTTCTCTAAGCAAATATCTGAACAGTTAGAATTAAAATTTATTTTTCACATCCACTTATATATTCATTTGCTCTGGATTGCTAATGGATTCAGAGTGAAACAGAGTTACAAATACCAAGGAAACAGATCTGATACAAAATAATATGAAGAAAAGTGCTTTTGTGGATCCCTTAACTCTGATTATCAATCTGACAGAAGAGGATAATCGTCTATGTGCTCTGTGAATCCATAGAGGTGAAAGACAACACTTCCAATAACATTTGTAACTGTAATTCATGCCTCAAACTCAATTCATCACAGAAATATCAAGTCCCTATTTTCAGATCTTCATCATTCATAACCAGCAGTGAGATGCAGCGGCATTTGTAAACCGCCAGCGGTGTCTGAGAAGTCGTTTCAAACGCATGTCTGTTTTGAGTGGGTGGGTGGCACTTGGAAAGTAAAACATCTCATTTATCCATCCCAGAACTGTTTTGCCCAGTAGCAGCAGCCAGGTCGCACATCCCCAGCGGGGGCTGGAAGGGAGACAGTTAGCAATAGATGTGGTGACAACCTTCAGACCCCAGGAAGCTGAAAGACCTCTCTTGAGAAGTTAGCACCAGCCAAAACGCCTGAGGGGATCCAGCTGGGCCTGCATCTTGCCCAGAGGAAGAAAAACAAGTTGCTGACATTCCTAGAGTTTGGTCTTCATCTTGTTATTTCCCCTTGGCCCTGTGTTATAATACTTGTTTCCCAGTGAACTTTGTTTTTTCAATAGTCTTTTAGAACAGCTTTTTTGTGCGTGTGCTGGAGAAAACTTCAAGAGGACTGAAATAACATACTAAATCCTGGACTATGAGGCTCAGAAGGTCGTAACTGCAGGATGAGGTGAGAGAAGACAGCATGCATATGAAACAAAAAAGCTTTGCTGCTTCTCTGTCTGCCCAGTCCACTCCTCAGCTCAGACCCTTTTGGGCTTGGGACCATCTAGCTTCCCGCTCTGCACTGCTGCCTTTAGCATTTTGCAGCTCACACTCATTTTTGGTGGTCGCTCCACAATAAAAAGACTTGAGCTACCAACTATTAAGGAAATACTGTTTCCTCATCCAACCAGACAGGGGCCAAGCTCCATAACTCAAATTTGCCCCAGAAAGTATACTTACACTATGAGTGCACCTCATCTAACGCCCTCCCCTCCCCTTCGCTGCCTTTTTCATGAAGACAAAGGACGTGTTGCCTTACTTGAAACAGCACGATGCTACCACAACATTCTGAAAAGGGAAAACCTTCTAGGCTTTCAGCTTAGTTGTCCTGAGTTCTGCCGGGCAGGTAGCTGGAGAAGGCAAAGGGGAAACACAAGTGTCCCTCTTGTGGGTTTGAGAGAGAAGGTGCATGTATCAAGTCTTAGTTCGTTTCCTTTGGAGATGAGATTAGCAGTAGTTTGGGGTCATTCTCCCTGTCATTGAGAGATAGTTTCCAACTTCTCCCACTGATGAATCCCTTCCGGGCTCATAGCTGTACCATCTTGGAGCAGGCTGTAGCCTGGCCTACACAGCTGGCACTTGTGTTTAAAGAGAGTATTCGGCCTGCCTACTGTCCAAGGTGCCACGGTGTCCACCACAGACACACTTCTGATGTCAAAGATGAGTACAAGGAGCAGCCCGCTTTGTTCCATCGACTGCACAGACAGGATCTCATGAAAATGGGTTCAAGTTGCGCCAGGGGAGGTTTAGGCTGGACATTAGGAAAAAAATTTTCACTGAAAGAGTTATCAAGCATTGGAACAGGCTGCCCAGGGAGGTGGTTGAGTCACCGTCCCTAGAGGTGTTTAAAAGTCGTGTAGATGTGGTGCTTGGAGACATGGTTTAGTGGCAGACCTGATAGAGTAGGTCAGTGGTTGGACTAGATGATCTTAAAGGTCTTTTCCAACCTAAACGATTCTATGATTCTGTGATCATCCTGAGTAGCGGGAGGTGTAGGAGCACTCATTCTTCTCTTGAACGGAGTTGCCAAAGGAAGGGCCTGAGTCCACCTTAGGTGGAGCATGCAGAGTAGAACCTCAGAGCACAACATCTAGGATCTGCAACAAGTCTACCTGAGCCAGCAAGAAACGATCACATTTGCTCCTGGCAGATCTCTGGGTTGGCAGAAGTTTCAAACGCCCTCTGTTGCCCTACGTTACTGCTTAAAATGACTCACAGGCCTTCAAGCTACAATTATTACAACCCCTGCTGCTCTTGTCTAGTCCTGCAGCCCTTCAGGGTGACACATTCAGTATTTACAGGCTTTGAGTACAAAGCTCCCCATGAGGCAGAGATGCCTGAAGCGGAAGAAATGCCGCAATCCCAACAGATCCCACAAGCTGTAGTCTCAGCCTTGGCAAACGAAGTATATTCACGTTTTCCCAGAAGTTCAGAGTTTTCAGTGATGTGAGGGTACTAGTATGGAAAGAGCACAAATTCCAGCTGACGAACCTGCAAGGATTTGCTGACACCCAAACCAGCCCCCAACCTGCTTCTCCTGACAGATAATGCCTTCTTCCCAGTGATTGTCCATACTCCCACCCATTAGTGACCTACAACTGAGCAAATAACCGCCCACCTGACCGTCAGCAGGGCGGTTAGGAAGGGTCTACCCAAAGCATCATTTTTTTCCTACCCTGGGAATTTATTCCCCCAGGAAAGCCCAGCTGAAAAGCAGCATCTGGTCCACAGTCTACATAAGCTTTCCTTTAATTTCCCAATGCGTTTGACTGGCAGAGATGAAGTTCAAGCTCATGTCGTTGCTTTGAATACCCATGCTTGGAGTACCTGTAACCCGTAAGTGCTACAGCAGAGTCAGAGGACTTACGGATTTGTAGGACTTAGGATGAACATGGAACTGTAAGGCAAGATTGGTTTAGGCCCATTTTTCGTCAAGTCATCGACATCTTTCTTCTCCTCTGTTTTACTTTCAAATTCAACGTTGTTCACTGCAATGTGAATTTAAGGAAACAGGAATGAGAGAGTTAAAAATATATCTGCAGTCTTCACCCAGCAGGCTGCCTGCAACAGCTGGGTATGCAAACAATGCAGCTGGGGTAGCAAACAGCCTGTGAGTATGTTGATTAAATGTGATGAACAATCATTTGATTATTATTGCCGCTATTTACTACAGTGTGATGCACACTGCAATTACAGTCCTTAACTGCTGCAGTGATGAGCAATGTATCAGAAATGGTCAGGAAATGAAGATGCCCAGTGCAGACAAACAAAGAAACCTTACGCTTATTTATACAAGAGATGCTAAACTGAGGATGGAAATCCCATTTGAAAATATGATAAATCATTAGGGAGAGAGGATCGGCTAGGGATTCATGGAAAGGCAGACAGTAAGTCAAACCAACCGCATAATTCTGTATCTCTTCCCTAGACCAGTAGCAGCAAACTTTATTTCCAGTTCCACTTTGGAACGTGGAAAACAGAAAATTCATAGATGAGCTTTAATAATTTTGGGGCTAAGACCACTGAATTTCCCAGCGTTAGGAACAGAGGCTTGGAAGGGACTCGCTGGACTTCCCAGCTCTGTGCCTGCACAGCGCGCCCCAGCTTTGGCAGAGCTCCCCCAGTATAAAGGTGCCGAGCTCCATCCCACATCAGGATTTTAACTTACATGATCCCCTTTTCAGAGAACATTCTGAACCTCACTCCCAAAGGTTAGAAACACAATCTCTAATTTCCACGCTAAGTTTACTTGCAGTGGGTTTATAGGATAATTTACTTAAGATAATTCCCAATACATGAACTGGAAAACATTTTATGCTGTAAATTCTCTTCTTAGACAGGTATCTACACTTGTCTATTAATTCACAGGACCTAGAATCAAAAAACTCCACCCACTTTTAATGTGTTAGGTGCAGGGCTTTTATTACTTTTTATTTTATTTTGCAGCAAAATGACATTTCATTGTGTGTGAGTGACATGTTCAATAAACTCTTTACCGTATCTCAAGCCAGAAATGGCCAGGAAAGAGAGAGGCTGATAAACTGTGATTGACGGGAACTCGGTATTGCAATATAGTAAAATTACCATTTAAGAAAAAAAATAAGCAGGGGGGTGGGGGGAGGGGCAGGGAAGACAAGTCTCGTGTGGCTGACAATATAGTGAAAAAGCACGTAGAGAAACTGCTAGCTTTTGGCTGCGCCCCTTGGAAAGCAGAGTCCTGACAGCCTGTGACCTAATGTGGACCTCTTGGATTCCACACTGCACCTCCCCTTGGCCCCCCCCAGCTCTCTAGACTTCTCTGGGCTGTGCCCACACTGCCAGGGATGAGCCACCAGTTGGTCAGAAGAGGCTGGTGGCTGCAGAGCAGAGCGTGGGCACAATGATCTTGGGACCGTCTGCAGAACAGCCTAAATCTACGTTGACAGACCCAAGGCACAGAGCTCTGGGAAAGGACAAGCTAGGACAGATCTGCTGAAACCCAAATGTGGAGGATTGCAAGAAGCTCTAAAATTCCACAGTGTGCAGGAACCCGAAGCAGCAGGGTCAGACCATGGACACCGATAGCTGTGCAGCCATGAAAGACCTGCTGCTCCACAGCGGGGTCAGCTGATAAGCCAAGAAGCGTGAATTCATACTATGGGCTTAATGCAATGCCACTGCCTCCCCTGTCCTTTGCTGAGGGACCTGGGACCAGTCAGACGCGAGAAGAACCGTAGCACAGCACAGCTGGAGCGGCAGCTTGCAGCACGGCAGCAGAGGAAGGTGATAAAGCAGAGGACCTGCTCCTGTGCTCACAACAAGGTCCTGAATGGTTTGCTGCAGAAGTTGCTTATTTTGCTGCACAGCTCTCAGTTACCACATTTTGTTCTTTTTCTTGCTTTTTGCATCTTTCCCATATGGAATGATACATGGATGTGCTCTGGTGAGCCATCTCCAGGGAACCTTGCATGGTGTTTTCCAGAGCCACCAGCTGACTCTCGCATTTTGGGTTCCTGCAGGCTGCATCAATTGTAGAGCCTATATCAACAACAAGTTCTCCCGTCCATCTATTACGAGGATGCTAGTGGCCAGGAGAACGCCCACCACCTAGTGAGTGCTGCTAGGTCCTTGGAAAGTCAGTTCTTTTCTGGCAATTTCATAGCAAAAAGCAGGGGGACAAAGGCACTCACTTGGTATGACAGTGGTTTCCCCCGGTGGGGCGGTGATAGTGACGGGGATGTTCACAGTGGTGGTTTTATCCAGAGGTGGTTGAATCATCCGTGTCACGTTCTTCTGGTTGTCAGCGTCTTCTGGCTGCTCCGGGACTTTCTGCAGATAGGTGCTGGGAAGGGTGTGCACGGGGACACTCACGCTTCCACTAGCCTCAATCTCACACTGGTTCTCCCTAAGGTGGAAAAGCAGATTTTGTTAAATATGGCCCAAGAAGGATTCAGAGAACATATGTACCCTGTAGCTGTATCGGTCAATTTTGATATAAGACAGCGTCTTATCTTTGTCCCCGTAGATCTTCCCTGTGGTCTAGTAACGATCATTGTAACTATGGTCAAGTGAAGCGTATAACAAAAGAGGTAGAAGACAAGCTATTTGGAGCTGGAGCCCCTCTGCTATGAGGACAGGCTGAGAGAGTCGGGGTTGTTCAGCCTGGAGAAGAGAAGGCTCCAGGGAGACCTTAGGGCCCCTTCCAGTATCTGAAAGGGGCCTACAAGAAAGCTGGAGAGGGACTTTTTACAAGGGCATGGAGTGATAGGATGAGGGGTAATGGCTTCAAACTGAAAGAGGGTAGATTTAGATTAGATATTAAGAAGACATTCTTTACTGTGAGGGTGGTGAGACCCTGGCCCAGGTTGCCCAGAGAAGCTGTGGCTGCCCCGTCCCTGGAGGTGTTCAAGGCCAGATTGGACGGGGCTTGGAGCAACCTGGTCTGGTGGGAGGGATGCCTGCCCAGGGCAGGGGGGTTGGAACTGGATGAGCTTTAAGGTCCCTTCCAACTCTAACCATTCTGTGATTCTATGATGCTACACCTCTTGCGAGGTTTCATAGACTGTTTTCTTCATGGAAATCCTTTGCAGAAAAGTCACAGACTGCAGGACAACTTACTGATAGCACAGTATGTGACCTTTTCCTCTGAGACCTTCTAAACCAACACCGAAGCACAACACTAAGAGGAACTGTGCCACCAAATGTCACTTTATTCAACTTAACGAGACTCGGAACTGAGGTTCATAAGAAGGACGGCATGGTACTTGCGTGTAACCGTGACATTAGCTTTCCAGCATCAGCTGGTTTCTGAATGAAGCCTGACATTCTGCTTCTTAATGTTCTCCTGAGGGATTATTTAAATTTGGTGATTCTCTTTTCCAGTCCTAAACCACTCTGTAATGTTGCTGTAAGCAGCTAAATACCTTCTGCAGTCCTCTGCAGCAGTGGCTGTATTTCAGTGAGGAGGAAAGTGAGCTTGTGCACATGATCAAACTAAACAGTATGCAAGTGTTTTGAAATCTGTCTGAAAGGAACATAATATAGACAGGAAAATTATTATCTCAGTGCCACTCACAGCTCTCCATGGTGACATGAACTCTATTCTAAAGAATCCCAGTGAAATTTCTTTTCCATCAGACTAATAAAGCTGCAAAGGCAATCTATCCTTCTTTATTAACTACTCTAAACGTTTCACGAGTACTATTTTTTCTCACTTGACTTACATAAGAATTAAACCAAATGGGGTACATCATTGCTCTTAATGGAACGAGCCACGTGCTGTAACAACTGCCAATGCAGCTGACAGGCTCACCATAAAAAAAAAAAAAAAAAGAAAATGAAAGGCCTATAAGCAAGACTGGATGCCATTTAAAAATGTGTCCCTCAGAAACTTCCTTCAGAAGCTGTGAAATTCGCTGTTCCACATTATGTCCTAGAGGGCCTGCTGGTATTTACACCAAGGATATTTTCTTCCTTAAACCTGAGCTATGCTATGGGCCATCTTGGACCAAAATGATCTTTGGGAGCCTCTGTCATTACTGATTTAACTAAAATGGAACTGCAGGTTATGGTGGTAGCTGGTGTGAGTGCAAGAAGAACAGCAGGGAACACTGTGGGGAGGGGAATAAGTCATTTCCTAAAAGGTGTTTGGGGTCTCGTGTCCCCCAAGCTGTCCCAGGGACGTGTCTGGCCACACAGCGCTCACTTACTTGGGCTGATGGTTCCGGTGCTCCTTCTCGCCAGCCTCCCCCTCCTTCTCCCCATTCTCCTTCTCCACCGAATCGTACGTCGACAGCGCCCTGTTCCTGAACCTGTGCCGTCTGTGAGGCTCTTCTCCATTCTCGCCCTTGGACCCAGGCTCTCCTTCCCTGTTCCCAGACCTTGACCCTCCCCGGTGTCGGGAACGCCGCTCGCTCCTGGCCCCATTGATTGTCCCGTTGCCTTCCTTGCCTTGCCGTTCGGCAGAGTGCCGGTGAGTCCGATGCCTACGGTGCTCCTTCTCGGCACCTTCTTCCACCGACCCTCGGCGATGGTGCCTCTTTCCCCCTTCCTGGCCTCTGCTGCGATCACTTTTCCCTTCCTTACTCCCCCCTTCCACTTCCTTGCTGCGGCTCCTGTGCTGCCTGTGCCGCTCCTCCTTATTGTTGGTGCCAGATTCCCCATTCTCATCCTTGGTCACATCACCCTTCTCTTGCTCTCCCAATTTGTCCTTATCGCGATGCCGGTGGTGCTTTCGCGGAGCTTCTGCCCCATCACTGCAGCTGACTTTGGTCTGCTCCACCTCCTGCATGTCCACGGGGCTCAGCTTGTTGATGTTGTTCCTGCCTTCACTTCTGGGCTCTACCACCAGCGGCCGATCCAAATGAGTCTTCATGTCTGGCCTGATGTGAAGGGTGGTAGCGTAACGCACCCGCTCCTCTGGATCCAGTTCGTTGTACAGCGCCTCACAGCTGGCTCGGAAATTGTGCATCCGGATCTGGCTGGTCCTCTGCTCCCAAACAGACTTGGATTTGGAGGAGTTCTGCTGCTTGCTAAGGAGGGGAGGAAGGTGAAAAGTTAGTACCCAACTTTGCACCAATTCCCCAAAAAGCAACCAAAAAAACCAAAAAAAAATAGAGGAAATTTTCAACTGAGTCGGGAGATTAGAGGGTTGAGCCAAAGAAATTATAGGAATGGAGAGAGAATGGCTGGCGGAGAACATGAGCGAGGAAAGCCAGCAGGATCATCAGTGTTAGTTTGCCCCCCCAGGCGTTAGTCATGATGAAACAGGCCCTCTGGAAAGGAGCGATCTTGATTTTGAAAATCTGGCCGCCCCCCTTGGAAGCCTCAGGTGTAGTCTGAAGGGTTAAAGTCTTTGCACCCAACAGGCATATAGCACAGCCAGAGCTTTCAAACAGTCTACAAGGCTCCCCCAAAATTAACAGCACCTTTCTCCCCACCTAGCAATGTCTGGATGAGCAAGTTAGTGGCAAGTCAAAGAAGTTAGACTGGCGGGAGGAGAAAGGGGAAATTAAATCTGCCCCTGCGGATCTGAGCCTGAGCACCACCAGCCCCTTCCCCTTCCAGCCAGCCAGGGGGTGACTTTTCCGGCTGCACCGCCCCGTCGGCTAATGGCACAGCAGAGCCATTGCTCTAAACCTGCGGCATCCTTCCGAGGTGAGGATGGACCATCCAGCCCAAGCATCACCGCAGTCTGGAAAAGTACAAGTGAGAAAGGAAAACTGTTCTGTGTACCGTGAAAAGGCCCCATGGACTGGGGCAGTCACACGTAGATGCAGATGTGATGACAGCACCTTTATCCCCTGGAGAGACCTGCTCCTTTCTGTCTCTGTCATCTGCTATGATGAGGACAACTCCACTGGCATTGCCTTAATGCTTTGATTTTTCAGCACAGTATCTGGTTTCTGTCCACCACATACGAACGGGTCACCTACCTAGCCAATGTAGGAAGGGAAGACTTTTTTTTAGGGAAGGGAAGACTTTTTTTTTTTTTTAGACTTTCCTCTTGTGGTGCAGGAATTTGACTGCAAGTCAAATTCCACTTTTGCGTAAAATCAAAGTAAACCCACTGGCTTCCAGGGTGGAGTTCTGTATTTAGCCTGGTGGAGGCTCAGCACCCATTTTCTTCCCTAATGAACCTTCTTCTAACAAAGAGAGGAAAATCATCTTCCTTCCACTAGCCTGCTTAGGTTGTCTCCATTTCCCAGACGTCTTGTCTGACCTCTGCAGCCAGAGGGGCCGCATGGGGCTCGCAGACCTCCAGCCCCCACGGGAGGGCAGGCGCTTTTTCCTTCCGTACTTTCTGGGCTCCCCTGACGATAGAAGAAAGCGGCTTTTGCGTGTGTATGCGCTGATGGGGACTGGCAGGGTCCGCCGCCGCACGCAGAGCCCGGGGGAGGCAGCGTTCGGACGGGCGCATGTGGCACAGTGGGAGCTGTCGGAAAAGCTTTGCATCTCTGAGCTCTGCTGGGGGATCGGTTCTTTACGGAGGGTGCTGCTGCCTGGCTCTGCTAAAGAGGTAAAAACCTACTTAAACGCTCACTGCCGATGGGATGAGGGGGCACCCAGGCAGATGAGAAGGGACCCGATTCAGTCTAGAAATCAGACCAAGCCCAGCTGATCACCAAAACTAAAAATTGACCTCCCCCGTTCCTCAGACACACATTCTGGACCAATTTTCCCACCAGCCGAGTGCCCCATTTACACCACAGCAGAAGAACAGGTGACAAAAATCCCAGTTCTAAATGTAAATGGTACCAGAAGGTACTAGGGACAGAGCTTCGAGTCCCACTCACCAAAAATCCCCCTTCAAAGGGAGAGCAGGCTCCTCACGAGGGGAGAGCAGCCCCCCACGCTGTCCCTGGCACAAGGAGGAGCAGCCTCAGCAGAGCGGGCGGTAACCGGCCGATTCTTTTCGGTTCAACATTACAAAGGATTGAAGTGCTACCATTCATCAGCAGATTTACTGGGTTTTAGACGAAATCAATGGGTGACAGGCAAAGCCTGCTCTGACCGCCCAGACCTGCCGCCCCGTACCAGGATTTCCCATGGGAAGCAACTCGCACCGCTTTTGCGGCTCTCCACGATCAGCAGAGATGGACACAGAGAGACGGCGCTGCCTGGGATGGGTGGCCGGGATGTCCTGCGCATCCTGCGGGATGGATGGGATGCCTTGCTCTGCAGCGCTCCAGATCCAGCTCTGCTAAACCGAACTGGGCTACAAAAATGAACCTGCTCTTCAGCACGCAGGCTCAGGGAAACAAGACAGCTTCGGGCTGTGTACGTGCACGTCTGAGCTCCCCGAGCGCTGCCACCAAACGCGTTTGTTCTTAGGGGACATTTCTCACTTCATAATGAAAGTCCTGGGGGCAGGGACCGGCTTCTGTTTTGTGCTTTGAACAGGCAGAGCGAGCTGTCAACACTGAAGTGACAACTAGCAATAAGGAGTCAGAGTTGGGAAACTGCCCTTACGCTGACTGAAGCCTTCAAGTCCTCTATAAACCAAGAGCGCAGAGAAGACCGCAACCGCCTACTCCCCACGCACCATCCTGTGCTCCATTTCCATGGGACAGGCACCACGCAGGGGTGGGACGCAAAGCCCCAGCCTCCCTGCAGAGAGTCTCCAAAGCAAAACGCACAATAAATCATCAGGCAACTTTCATGGATGCAGCCTCTCCATCAGTGCCTGCGCTGAGCCCATCAAAGCCAAAATATAAAGAAAATCTCTGAAATCAGACTGGATATGGTGAGGAGGAAGGTTGAGGATGCAGGGCACCCAGCGCAGAGGAGACACTCGGGACCTGCTAGCTCTGACGCAGGATGTATCGCTTCAGGAGAGGTTTTTCAGTTGGGTTTCCTTTATACCAAGAACACAGATCAGCCTTTAAATTATCTCCGAGGCGCTAAAGCTTCCACCGTACATGACTCATGGCTAAAAGAAAGGTGCTGCCAGGTACGTACACTGCTGAGAACCTGGAGGAACCAAGTAACGCACATATTAACTGAGCCTATTTTGCTAAAATCCCTTCCTTAAAAGAGACACTGAAGCTACAGACTCGAATTTCTCAGCATCTAGAAATGAGCTGCATCCTTAATGCTGACACAAGTAGCAGAGGTGACTGCCAAGAGACTGCAACACACAGCCACCCACCGGGTTTGGCCCCTAACGAGTCAAAGAGCAGGAGGTTCAGAAGTAGTGACTGCATCCTTTCTTCTTTCTACATGAAAAGACACACCACCACCACCACCAAAATAGTCAGGAAATAAATTGCAGTGAAAACGCGATCAGGAAAACGCGGAGCCTGCCTGCAAGCTCCTTATCGTATTCAAACCAGTCAAGAACATCAGGAGCAAGTGGCAGTGTGCCTGAAGTCTGCTGCGGGAGATGGCAGTGAAGCAACCCAGCAGGTTGGTCCCTCTGGGGACAGTGTTTAGGGTTTTTCAGAGCCAAAGCGGCAGCAACTGGAGGGAACGTGTCGTCTGCTTGTCCAATTAAATTTATCCAACTCTCGCTTTCCACAAGTTCCCACAGCAACTGAACGTGGACATACGTGACAGCTTCTCCTCTCCTGTTGCTCTGCTGTACTTCTTCACAGAGGAGAGATTTGGAACTTATTTATGGCACAACAGGAATGTCACCTTAAAACAAAGCACGGTTTCATTACAACCGCCTGCCGACGAGGGTACGGTGCCTTTGCACACAACAAAGAACTGCAGAAGAAATGGAAAAGCACAGGCAGGGCAGAATCATCTCCTCTGCTTCCTCCAGTGCTCGGTCCCGTTAATTATTGAGTGCTGCGTGAACTGGGGCAGACACAAACCATCTACAGTACAAGCACGATATGCCACAGCGTAGCATGACTTGTCCAAACTGATTAAAAAAAAAATGAGGCTTTGTGATAACAAATATTTCTTTCCACAAGAGAAAACTATCTATTTATGAAGCCAGCTCCTTATCTGAAACCCTGTTCACTGTTTGCTCCTTAAAATCCTTCTGAATCCATTAAGAAAATTGCATTTATCACCTTTGATTTACAGACATGGTACAAAGATTAATGTTAATTCTCTTTCTTCACAATTACTTCCCATCCCTATTTTCTGTCTACAGAATATTTCGAGCTCTTTGAAGGGTACTGGCAACATACTCAGTTTTCAGGTCCTCTGGGCTTGAAATGTTGTAGCGTATATTACTGTTAGTACACTTCTCTAAGGAGCGCTGCTGTTTTTGCTTGGATTAAGCAGCCAACATTCAAAGTACTCCTGCCTGTGGCTAGAAAGAAAACCATAAAATTCCGTAGAATCAAATAAAATTCATATTAATGAATCAGTGACTAATATTGGTATAAATGAAAAATGCAACCAGTCATCGTTTAGACTGTTCAAGAAAAGAAAGCATATTTTTAGTCATATTCTAATCTTAGGGTATTTCTTAATGATTAAAGATGTTATTATAACCTTTTAAAACGCTGCTTTAGTTAATGGCACTTTGCTTCCCAAAACTACTTGTTTAATCAGCTACATAAATGCACTCCTTAAAAGTTTGCTTTAGTAAATAATGAATGAAAGCTGACTAAGAACATAATAATTTGAAGTTAAAAATACCTACACGTTACATTGTGAGTATGAAAGAATACGTTCAGATTAGTGGGTGTGAAAGAATATGTTCGGATTACAGATGAAAGCGAATTTCTTGTTAAAATACAGTTCCAACAGAAAATGTAATGCAAAAAACCTTTCCGCTAAAATCATATTTTCTGTTCGTAAATCTGGAGAAGCTCTCTCCACGTTTCGATTTTCCACTTGGAAAATCCACCGAAGCATTCTAGTTCGGGGTAGGCACGCACCAAGCGGGGTGTTTTATCTCCGTTTGAGTTGACAAAACAATTTCCTTGCAGATGAACTCACCACTAGCGCTTACGTGTGCTTTGCCAGCGACCCCGGCAGCTGCTGCTTGGCCGCTTCAGCACCTTTTCTCCTTCACGAGCTGCCTCTCCCGCCGGAGCTCTCCCGGGAGACGCGCTGTGCTCTCCCACCGGGCCGGTGCAGCGCTGTGCATCACAAACGCCATCCCCGAGGACAGCCGTGGCAAACGCTGCCCAGCCTCTTCCAACATTACGCTTGAATTTCATTTTGCTTTTATATATTAGAATTTTTAGTTTCTCAGAAGGAAAACATCGTCTTTTGTAATATTTCTCCTAGTGTCTATGAGCCCGAAATCCTAAATTTTGAATGTGGTCTTAGCCTGGTATAACACTGGCCTTACATCACATCCTTACGGTCAGAGGCTTGCGCCTGAAATTTGAAATGCCTTCCAAACTCTCAGAGATGCCAACTTCTTAGATCAAGAAAGGTCCCTAAACGCAACATTTTTATGGCTGTCAATATTATCATCCTCAGATTGAATTTCCACTCCCTTTACCTGCTCTTTTCGACAACTGGGAGGAGGACTGCGGATGCAGGACGTGCTGGCCGCGGGTAATTGGTCCCAGCAGGAGGAAGAAGCTGAGATGCCAGAGGGGGCCAGGGCTCAGCACCACTGCAGGTCTTTCGGGAGCCGCCGAGCGCCTGGGGACACACGGCTTGGCAGCTACAAGCCCCTCGGCTGGTGCCTTTGGCCAGCGTAGAGCCAGAAAATTTCCAAGGCGTGTACCAGAACAAAAGTTCAGAAAGCTCTAACGCTTCGCTGCCACTCCCACGAGGTGCCCGTGGCCACCGAAGAGCAGCAGAAATCCTTGTGTGCTGCTGCTGAGAGCCTGAAGGCAGCTGCGTCACTTTTTGTACAGCTCTGAAGCGATGCGAAGTTCAGCCAGGTCAAAGCCTCCTGGTCTCAACGTGGCAAAAGTTTTACTGCTTGCGGCTTGAGTTTTCTCCTAAGACGACCAGAACGATTTTGCTCGACCGTAACTCACCATCCTGCCTGCTGCTCCCTATTGCTCTAACAAGGATTTTCTAATTGTTTTTGGTAAAAGTACATCCCAGACGCATAAATGTGAGGCCTAGCTTGATGCACGTTCCGATCTGAAGAAAATGCACAGAATAAATGCATATTTATTCTGTCTCAAGTTATACTGCTATCAGTAGTCACAAGAGCCCTTTCCAGACCTCAAGATTTGTTTGGCATTTCAGTTACGAATTGTGATCAAGTAATTGCATCCTCATTAATAAATAACAGGGTGAGAGAGTTAAAAGTAAAACAAAATAATGAAAGTTAAAAGCCACATCACTATGATGATTTAACAAAAACCACACCGCGGTTAGATGTGTGGAACCATTAAGTTCTCCTAAAATCCAGTCAAATTGCATTTACTTTAATTTTTATTTTTTTTTCCCCCTCCAAAGTGTTCATGCCACACTCTCCAGAAGACATTCCGGCAGCGACACTGCAATGGCCCAGACCAGACTCAGCTATGGCCAAAGTCCCACCCTGAGCTCCAGGTTTTTGCTAAAAACCAAGACAAAACACACCAGGGAATGAAGTCACAGCCCCCTTTTCGCACTATGAGCGTAGAAATAACGCAGATGGCCAGACAGTGAGTATAGAAAAGCAAGCGATAGAGATCAAGAACAATTTGGGTTCTTGGGTGGAAAATGACAAATTCATCCTGGTAGAAGATATTTAAGCTTTTTCATTTCCCTCTGTACGCTATCAGCTTGTCTACAGCTGGACGGACGCAGCAGAGACGTGCTGGGATGGTTGGGGTGGGAAAGAAAGAGCCACTCAAAGAAAAACAAGTTTTGTTCTGGCAAAAAAAAAACCCAAACCCAAACATCTGTGGCAGGTGCAAGTGTTCAGCACTTCTGGAAAAAAAATCCCCAGCTTGTGAAACACTGGCTTTTGATTTATTTACCATTCTAGAAAACGCCTTAAGTACATGCCATTTTTCATGTCCAAGCAATGACTTGACACCTCTGGATCCTATTAGAAATGAACAATAAAAAATAGCAATACAATGAAAACCTCAAGTCACTATAAATTTACTGGTTTGGGTTTCATCAGCCATGACAATATAAGAAGGAATCATATGAAAAATTCAAGGTCCCATAACTCTTAAATGTTGGAAAAAACCAACATAATTATTCACTTAGCTGTGTGTCATCGCCTACGTACATATAAATTAGTCACCAATTTTGGTATGTATTTTAGATAAATGCTGATCTACTTAAAGAAATAGAGCATATCTGTATTTAATTACCTCTCCTCAGTGAATTAAAAATGGGTTTTGTACTGCTTGCATTGCTTGTTTCATAAATTTGTTATAGCGCAAAAGCCTGGAATTAGCGCAATAAAATTACTCACCTTGATTTTTTTTTTTTAATTATTTTTTAATTTATTTTTAAGAAACTAGCTCCTGAGTTTCTTAACAATTTAGAATTTCATTTTTCTTTTAGAAAAATAATCAAGGAAAGAATACGGGGAAAACACCAACTCTCGGTATGTCAAAAGATTTTTGAGGAAGTTTTGTTCTTTCAGAACAGATGACCATGGCTTTGCAGATCCTGGTTGTCACCGATAATAAAAGCACACGGTATTTTATACTGTTTGAGAAACCTAAGGGAGAAAAGGGAACAGGGATTTTTTTTTTTTTTTTGCACCTTTAAAAAGCTCTTTTAGATTAGTAGATGATTGTTCAACTTTCCTATGTGCACAAAAACTAGACCACTTATCTATTCAGTATAATTACAGCAATAGCACTCACAGCGGGTGGGAACAGAGCGATATAAAGGCATCCTGAATCCGTACTAATATTCATCTGGGGAACGGGAGTCCACCGCACCTGCACATCCCTAACAGGAGCTGTTCCAGTTTATCTATTTGAATTGAAAATAAACCCCACATTTCTAACCATGACATTTACACTGAGTAAAGACGACCTTCAGATGCCTTTGCACTTCGGGGGGGCTCTACTGATGCTCTGTGGCGGCTGGTACTCTTATACATTGCACACTGCTGTGGGGTCCAGTCATTTATTTAATCAAAACAAGTGGGTTTAGTGGAGAAATGCTCTTTAGATACCCACAGAGAAGAAAATGCACACTCAGCTCATCCATCAAAACCAGCCCTGCTTTGCATAGGAAATTACAAATTACTGCCCAGACGGCGCATAGAAATGTTAAAGAGGATGAGAATCCTCAGTCGCAGCTTTTTGCAGTAAAAATTCATTCTGTTCAGAGAGCAGATGTGAATCATATCAGCAAAAGAAACCTTTAGTAGACTGTCTCTATTGCTGGTGGGGAGTCAGCAAGAGACCTCGACGGCAAATGCCTCCGAATGTGGGCAAATCCTCCTTCCAAGGGGATTTTAGTACCTACAGTTTGATTTCACCCTTTTAAAAGGCAGCTCTGTCGCTGGAAGTTTGGGAAAGGGGCCAAATTCCTCATTCTTTCAAGGCTTTATACCTAACTGTGCAAACATTGCCTCAGACCGGGTTGGTACAACTTCTTCTACCGGAGTGAATTCAAACATTGGGAAGGAAGGCAGCTCAGCAGCACCTCTCCTCCATCGCCACCTTAACCACCCCTCTTCTCCCGCCTGGGGTAAGGCAGGGTGAGGGAGACCCAAACGGCAGCAGACCTCTCTCCACACCTTTCTGCCTGTCAAGATTCCTGGCTGCCAGGAAACCCATTGGAAGAAATGAGCCAAAAGCTGCCTCAGCTCTAGTCTACTCCCCTAATTTTCACTGTCCCAACCCTGCAAGATCTCAGACCTTAGCACAGACAAGTCACACCTACTTTTGCTGGTCGCAAAAGTTCAGTCTTGGTCACAGAAGCTAAACCCACACATTGTAGCAATGTATTTTTAATATAAACACATCTAAGATCCACCAGTGGACAAGGACCGTCAAAACACCCAGGGAACAAGGAAGGTGTCAGGAAGCTGGTGGAAAACCTTGTTTGCTCCACCTGGCTTTGGTACCTGCTATGGTGCACATAAGGACAACCCCACGCGTGTTTGAATTGCACTTACTTGTCTCTCCAAAAGCATTAAAGAAGAAAGAGAACATCAAATGGTAAAAGTATAACCCAAAGCAAAGACACTAAGATGGGTTGATGAGAAGCTGATGACGAGTTTTGTTGTATTAGTCGGAAGGCAACAATGGTATTTTCTACAAACCTGCATCGGTGCCAAAGCGCACCCGTGATTCACAGCAAAGCCAGCAAGATTTGTTTGTTAGGAAGTGCATGGAGTGCATGGAAGGTCTACCACCGTGTTCGCTCAACCACAAGTACATAGGAGCTTGCCGAGTGCCTCATTTTTGCAATATCTGTAGCTTTAAGCTCCAGCTCCAGAAGGTTAGAGAGCACAGGCATAGCCACTGCCCTCATGAGTGTGTTTCCCAAGGATGTTTGTGCAGAGGTTTCCAATTTGGTTTCAATCAGGCCCCATTTCCAGAATTTTCTTTTAGTCCTCCTCCAGCTTTCATTAAAGAGCACACTCATGGTGGGCCCCCGTTCTCCTATTGAACCATAAGTGCAAACACCGGTGGAACATCAAAGCCATCAGCCCAGCACATAATAAACACAGAGAACAAAAATACAAGTGAGAACAAGACGAACCATCAAATGAGGGCAGAAGGAAGGAGAGGAAAAATAGTTAAGAAAGGAAAAAAGGAAAATAATTAAAGGAATGGGAGAAAAATGAAGGGAGGGGGAATCACAGTCGATGTACAAAACACTACGGAGTTGCTCACGATCAAATCACAAGCATTATATGGCAATGTCGCACACCTTCCAGTCCTTCCACCCTATGTTGGTCTGGAGGTTTTCCACAATGATGGGAATGATTTTTGGAAAAAAGGGGGGAGTGAAGGCATCAGGGGAAGGGGAAAGAGGAAGGTTTATAAATATAGAGATGTATATCATAAATCCATTTACTGAATATTGTAACAGAGAGCAACTCACGGTGAATTTACGCTGGAGACTGACGAGCTGCGAGATACAGTACCTCGAGTTTGCTTTACAAAACTGCACATGCAAAAACAAAACAAACAAAGAAAACAAAAAGTGAGAAAAGAAAAAAAAAAAGAAGAGAAGAGAAACCATAAAAGACATCGGGAGGAGACTCATACAGGCTGTGTCCTATCGAATGCAGACTGCAGCGTGCATCTTGGTAGGAGACCAGGCAAGCTTCAGAAAGTGTGGAAGCCACAGACACACCACCTTCTAGTTGATAGGGAAACAACCAAAGAATCAAAAACAGAACCAAAAGGGGGAAAAAAATTAAAAGGTGAACCAAAAGCCACACGATGATATTAAGACTTTATGCCTCCATATGCCATACTCACACAAATCAAAGTCCTCCGCAGAAGTCATCGTTAGGACCTCAGGGTAGAGGTCTCTGTAGAAACAGCTGGTGACTGCTTTTACAGCTGTGCTGCAAATAATTATTTCCAAGTGGGAGCAGGACACTAATTCCCGCTCTGGCCCTGCGACATGAGGAAGAAGCCTTAGCACGGAGAAGAGCACGGGCCGGATGGATGACCCTGGGCCACGTCCAGAGAACCAAAATCCACCTGAGCCCCAGCAGCTGGTGCCAGGCTGCTTCTCCTCGGTCCCTGCCTTGGATTTGCTCTTCAGAGGCACCTACCTCTCTCCTCTGACAGGCACGGGCACCTGCCTGAGCTCAGACTGTCCCGATACGACTCGCTGCATCTAAAAACCATAGGTCTGCTGCAGCTTCAGCAGGGATTACACGTTATTGAAAGCAGCTTGTTCCAGTTCACGAGTAATTTTTTGTAGATTCTCCTCCATCCAGTGTTTGTATAAACACCATTAAACGTGGGGGGTTCTAAATACAGAAATTGTTGAATTACACAGAAAAAGAGTTTATTCTTCCTTTGGCAGGGAATCGTCAGAAAAACAGGATTCTGAAAAGCTTGATAGATCTTGGCTTGAGGCGTTAATATTTTCATAGTTATGAACAATAACTTTTATAAGTCTATATCATCCAAAGATCCCTTTCCAAGACTGAAAATAAAATCCCTTCAACTCCTGAATTTGCCTTTTCAGTTGCAGCCTTTTTTCTCCTGCTTCCATGACAGTTTTAACCTGTTAACAATCAATACTAGCAAACCAGAAGGTCCAGTTAAAATCCAATGTTCTTTGGATCTCATATAATACTTTAAATATAAAATTAGTGGATTATTCTGAACAGAAATGTTGGCCCAGGTAAAGTGTCTCACACAACAATCCAGAGGTCAAAAAATCTGGAGTGAACATAAGAGAAATTATGAAAGGCATCATAAAAGTTTTGCTTGGAGCAAATAATCTGCTGAACAGTCAGGTAAAGTATTTTGCCCAAACTTCAGTATTTCTACATTTGTACCACGTCAAAGTGGTACAGGAGCAGGAGTCAAAGTGGGGTTGGCATACCCTGCTCGCTTGCCAAGACAATTGTTGTTTCCAGGTTGCTCAAGCTGGGGATGCCCTTTACTCTTTGGCTGGATCCTGAACGTCCAGGACGGCAGCTAAAACCTGCAGACAGAGAACAAACTCTTGACTGCATAAGTGCCTCAAGCGCAGGTAAGGAATTTCTTGGGCAAAACAGGTGGAAAACTCGTGATGGAGGAGAATGTACTGGGCTGCCCTAATTTACCTGAAAGTCAGCACCAATACCCGCTGGGGTGGGTTGACCCTGGCCGCACACCAGGTGCCCACCAAAGCTGCTCTATCACTCCCCTCCTCAACTGGACAGGGGAGAGAAACCTTGCCACGCAAACCCAGTACACCTGTGGAAATTTTGCTTTTAATTGCTGAAAGCAGACCTCAACATCCCTCGGCGGGAGGCTGGAATGAACCTTTGCATTTATCCCTGCCTCATTTGGTGCAGTGCAGGACAGAGGCCACTCTCTGATCCTGCCAAGTGTCCTTGTAACCTGGCCAGCCAACGTTATGCAAGTCCTGCAGCACTCCAGGTTCACTCCTCTGCTCCCGTTGCTGGAGTCTGCTTTTTTGAAACCAGGAATTTGACTAAATTTGTGCTGGAACTGCAGGGTGCAAAACCACAAAGCAAAGACGACAGCCTCCTTTTCCAAATCAAAATGACAGAAGTACTTGAGCTTTGCTCGATGCTACTTACCAGCCACGAGGGACAGAGTACAAGAGAGTGTCTTTAGGTGTAGCTGAGTCACCGTTACATCAACAGCAAGGGCAAAAAGGTAAGCTAATGGGAGGAATCACAGTACCTCACACATCAACACACTTCAGGGGAAAAAAGACAGGGAAGAAGTCACAAGCCAGCAAGAGAAGAAGAACACCTCTTCCAGTCTACACATCACCCAGCACACGATGTTTTATGGGCTGGGTGTTCAGGCACACTTCTTGCTGGGTCCTGTTGGGTACCGACAGCCCAACAGGGATTTGGAAACAGACCACAGTATTCCCAAGACAAAAGGAAAATATGGAACCTCTGAGATGGAAAATGTCCTGGAGAAACAGAGCAACCCCCCCCCCCCCCTTCATCCCCGGACCTGTACAAAAGGGACAGACAACTCTGAGAAGTCACTGTGAAATGATGTGCCACCTGTATTTGCTCTTGGCACTTTTCTAATGAGTAGTCAACTTGCTCACATTAACAGGCAGTATCCACCTGTGGGTGTGCAATTAAAATGCAAACTGCTTTGAACAACCGTGTGAGGGACCAGCAGAAACCAGTCAGAGCCTGGAGAGACGAATAGGTCTTCAGAGGTTGGAAGGTTGTCCTGGGAAGCACGTGTAACTTCAAAAAACGGTAGCGGGCAATTCTGTAGACTGTGTTTAGGTCTGGTGCCCACACATTGTACGAGCTGTCTCTGCAATTGTCAACAAAGTTTCATCCACCGCATCTGGGAAGTTCTCCTCCCATCCAGAACTTACACCCTCTACCTACGCTTAAATAATTTCCTTGGATCTGGCTACAACTGTAACCCATTACCACATGGAATTTAAAAAAAAAAAAA
>VYXH01002599.1:267155-287487 GCA_013397275.1 Burhinus bistriatus
GATGATCTCCAGAGATCCCTGCCAACCCCAGTGATTCTGTGATAGAGATTTATTCGTCCTGAATACCACATGCATAAACAATTCCTTGCTCTGATTTTGGTGTTATTTGCTTAAACTGAAATCATTATGAAACTGTTTTCCTTTTCTCCTTTAGAAGAAAAAATAAATGATAGAAAATTATTCAAAAAATTTGCTACCATTAAAGTTTCAAAAATTTTTTTCCTTTCCAAATATTAGCAAATCTACAAGTAAATTCCTACTGTAGTGAACGAAGAACCTGAGACGGGCCACGAAAAAAAGCTCTGCAGAAACGTTATACAGAGTCAGTATTTCTCAACTACCATTTCAGTGAAGTTATCAATGGGTTGGAAGCTTGTTGTAAATCAAGGGTATCTGCAGAATATGAATCTTTTGAGGAATAAGGCCCCCAAATAAGAAGGCTTTTAAAGTTTTCCTTTCATTCTGTAGGTATCTTCAAGCTGTTTCTTCCCTTGAGGACTCTCTAACAGTGTTAAAATCACACACATTCAAAGGTTCTTGATTTTTCTTTCTGGGCACCTAAAGCACCAGGTGCAGTTTTTACTATCTCTTGAAAATTTGTAGCTTCAGCTACATCCTCCCTGGCGCATTGGTAATTCTGCTGGATTCGAGATCTCAAAGTACCAGCAGAAAATACCCGTTGTCATTACCAAGGCAGCCGGCCCTAGCTCAGAACAAGCCCGCTCTTTAGCGGATGACTGCTTAATAATATTTCTGCAGTTCCTTCCACCCAGAGATTGCAGATCGCTACAAAAATTAACTAATTTTTTGCCTGACACTTGGACTGCCAGGTCCCGCTGGGGCACAGGCTCGTCATGTTCTGCTTGAAGCACGCAGGGGTGTGACGGCGCATGGCTGAAGCCAGCCCAGAGATGCGATGGTGACATCCACCCGTCCCACCTCCCACCAACAGCCCAGACTGTCACTGTCACTACAGGGGCAAGTGCATATAAAGGCCCTGCATATAATGACATCTCCTTTTTATGTTTCCTTTCTGGTTTTGGTTGTTTTGAGGTTTTTTTTTAAGAGTTACTCCCCTTTTTCTTTTAATGGTATTTTTCCATCTCAACCAAAATGCCAGTTACCAAACTGAAATCCAGATTGAGACAGTAAGAAATTATTTCACCTGGAAAGGCTGTGCCAGTAAGCTGTATGCAAGCTGAAGGAAATCTAGAAAAAGCAGGAAGAGTGATCAAAAAAGTTTGAAAACTGAGTTCTGAGGAAAGATTAAAAGAGCTAAGTACGCATACGTTGGGCAAACAAGTTCTCCAGGATCTAAAAAAAATACATAAACCTCAAAGACAGATTAGTCCATATTAGGATATCAGGTTAAAGTCCAAATGTCTTCATTTAAACCACGCAGTTTAGCACGTGGTAAAACCCAGCTTTGGTGCTACCCATAATGACGGGCAGAGTTAACTCTGCCTGCTCTTTGGGAAGAACCCCCAGTTAGAGCCCCCTCCGCTGGGAAGGAGGAGGAGGGGTCTTCATGGCTGTTAAGACTCTTGGTTTTGCCACTCACTTCAGTCCATTATTTCTGGGGATTTCTCAACTTTTTAATATATTTTTATGTAAAATTCACGCATTCCTCCTCTCCCACCATTTTTATACTGCTTTCTCAGGGACTGCTGGCCATGCAGAGGATCAGAGAACACGCTTTGTGCTGTAGGATAATAAAGGGTCACTTTCGGTGGTGTTACACGGCAGATTAACGAGGATGAAGAACGAACTGCAGTGTGTCACCAGAGGTATTATGGGAATGTCAGCAGAAAGAAGATTTTAAAAGCAAATTTTGGGGGCAACTTTAGATTCCACGCTGAGTAAGTGAACAGGAAGAAAAACCTGCTAATACAGGGGAAAAATGGAGAGGGTAACACAAAGAGATTCAGGACAGTTCTGAGAAATCACTAGAAATTAAGTTGGCAGAGTTTAAGCAAGTGGTGAGGGAAAGCCGAAACGGGCACAGGGGGAGAAAGACCTGGGGAAGGAGAGGCTGGAGAACAGATTCTTTATATAGTCAAAGCAAAGGAGATGATCCTTTTTTTTTTTTTCCTTCCCCAGAATGAGTCATTCCAAAGCACTGGTGAGTTTTGTAACAGCCACCGGATGATCAAGCTGAAGTTAAATATAGTTACAATTCTGATAACTTCTGTCACCGGTCACAAGGCCCAGCCAAGGCTGCCGAGAAATGTGCAAGTGCCACGATAAAAGAAGTCCAAATTAGCCTCCAGAACTGGAAATGCTGGTTGAAAAATTTCAGTCCTGAAGGTGAGCTGGAAAACTTTCTGTCTTTCCATAACAGAGGCAGTTGCAAACTGCTTATGGTCTTCCCACATTATATGCTGCACTGATCTCGATTCGTTTTACAGCGTAAATGTCAAGAAAGTCTCCCGAGATCAACTGACTCCTGAGTAACTTAATTATATCTCCGGGCCATTTTTGATTTTGCATGATCATATTTACTTAGCAATAAATCCCTCATTCTCCAGGTATTCTATATAATTGAATTACTTTTATCTTTTTCCTCTTCTTTTGAAAGCCCTAGTGATTTTCTGGGATCATAAATAAAATTAAAGCAAAAAAGAGTTTCTCAAGATTTGGCAATGCTGCTGAATCCATCAATACTTAATTATACTTTATAAACATCAACAAAGTCAGGTTTCTAACCATTCCAGTCAGCTGCTGAAATATTCACAAAAAAGCACTAAAAGGATTAAGAAAGAAGTAGGATGAGCTTCATTATCCAAGAATTGTGCTGGGCCTGATCCTCTCTCTTAGCACGTGCAAGGGATACCCGTAAATCTCCCGACCAGGCTGGCAGAAGGTGTGTATCCGGGCTGGACGTTTCTTGAGGCTTCAGAAAGAAGGGAAAAACTTCCCAAAAAAAAAAAAAAAAAAAACCAAACAAAAAAAAAAAAAACCCCAAAAACAAAACACCAAAAAAACCAAAACAACCAACTGAGAGCCATGAAACAGAGCTGCATTGTAAGAGAGGAGGGATGCAGAACATGGTCTGAGAGACACAGGAACACTGATCAGGCACCTGGGAGCCACCAGCCTTCAGTATGGCCTGTGCTGGATATCAGCTGTCAGGAAACAAGGCTCCAGTCAAAGCCAGTCACGCAGCTCCACAGCAAAGGAGAGCTGGGAAAGACCAGCTCAGCTGCAACAAGAGAGGTGGATTTTAACTGGGAACGGGTGGCTGCTTGGCTCTTCAGCAGCTGCAGTGGGGTAGGAAACTCCTAGAGACCTCTGTGTCCCTGAACTCTGGAGTTGCATCGTGTATCCATGAACTGCTGCGCCTTTCCACAGCTCTAAAAAGAGAAAATATCCTTGCCCGTTGCTGCACAGATCACTAACCATGTGCTTTCTTACCCTGAAAGGAGTATATAAGCCAAAGTTTGTAAAATACAACGGCTAAGGTGGACACGGTGCTTCTTCTGCCACTAGCAGGTCACTGTGACCTACGGCAGTGGCAGCAGCACAGGAATGGGGTGTGCTAGAAATGTGCAAACAAAAATCTAGTGCTGCCTCTTAAATACAACCCCAGTATGCTCCAACGGGAACTCAAAAGCATGTAAGAACACGAACACAAACTGCGGCACTCGCAATGCTTCCTGCGCAATACCGAGGCTATACGTTTTTCTCCGTAGGGAATGCTCCAATATAAATCTGCGTATGCAGTGAGGTTACGTGGGTGTCATTTCCCTCTCTTGCCAGGACCTGGCTTTCTCCCTGCACTTGGGCTGGTGCCTCCGATTTCTCTTGCACCTGGTGAGAGGCAGGAAGATTATAACATCTTCAGCGGGTATCCACAATAGCCTCTGCGAGTTGTTTTCCAGGGAGTTGACTGGAGAACGTTAATTCTTTGATTCATCCCGAAACTCAGCAAGGTATGAACTGTTAGTGTGAGACAGCAAAAGCAGCAATACAACACCTGCGTTTCCCCGTGTCTAAGCCTCAAGTCAGCCCAAAACCGTTAATTGCTTCGCCTCTGCTCTCAAAAACAGCAAATGCTACCAATGCCTGCGCACCTCCACGCAGCAGCGAGATGAGCAATGCCCGCTGCCCACTCTGTGATAAAATGAAACTAAAGAACACGAAATAGTTCACTGAAACAAGCCTGAAATGAAACAAACCCGAACAAGAATAAACCGCCGGGTCCCTCTCCGCAATGCAAACTGGTAACCAGAGATAACGCGTGAACAGGCTCTAGAGGAAAGCTGAGGGCGTGCGGATGGGTGGGCAACGTCTGCTTTAGATCCAGCAGCTGGGGTCTAAGTTTGAAGAAACAGAAATCTCGTACATACCTTGGTCAGCTCTTGGGCGTTTGCCAAATTGTCAACAGCGATAGCCAAGAAGACATTCAGGAGCGTATCTTTCGGGGAGCAGCTAAGGAAAAAGTCTTCGCACAGTCAATACAGTAAACTGTTCCCCTTCTGCTGCCACTACCCTTCTTTCCCCGCTTACAGCCATGGGTGTATTATGGTTTGACCCCTTGCACCACTGGGTCCAGTCCTGTTCAACATATTCATCAATGACCTGGATGAAAAGGTAGAGTGGACCATCAGCAATTTTTCTGATGACACAAAACTGGGAGGGGTGGCTGACACATCGGAAGGCTGTGCTGCCGTTCAGTGTGACCTGGACAGGCTGGAGAGTTGGGCAGAGAGAAACCTCATGAAGTTCAAAAAGGGCAAGGGTAGGGTCCTGCACCTGGGGAGGAATAACCCCACGCACCAGTCCAGGTTAGGGGCTGACCTGCTGGAAAGCAGCTCTGTGGAAAGGGACCTGGGAGTCCTGGTGGACAACAGGATGGCCATGAGGCAGCAACGTGCCCTTGTGGCCAAGAAGAGAAGACTGAGGGGGGATGTCATCAATGTTTAGAAATACTTCAAGGGAGGGTGCCGGGAGGATGGGACCAGTCTTTTGTCAGTGGTGCCCCGTGATGGGACAAGAGGTAACAGGCACAAACTGGAACACAGGAAGTTCCATCTGAACATGAGGAGGAACTTCTTTCCTTTGAGGGTGGCAGAGCACTGGCACAGGCTGCCCAGAGAGGTGGTGGAGTCTCCGACTCTGGAGACATTCCAAACCCGCCTGGACGCCATCCTGTGCAACCTGCTCTGGGTGACCCTGCTCTGGCAGGGGGGTTGGACTAGATGATCTCCAGAGGTCCCTTCCAACCCCGGTGATTCTGTGATTGCTCTCTTCCCCAGCACATAACCCCAGCAAGGATCCACTCACGTGCTGAGCAGACGGGCTTTACAACACCATGGGTGCAACCAGCATGGGACCACCTGGTGCTCCTAGAGACACAGCAGCCCCCAGTTTTTCATTCCAGAATATCTGCACCTACACTCCTGCCCATACACACACACACACAGAGGATTTCACCTTCATTTTTCTCTTCTTGTTTAAAAGGGCAACCGGTGGAGCTCCTGAAAATTGGTCATTTTAAAGCCAACATTTGCATAATATATACATATAGCTATATAAAAGGCACTGGGTACCATGAAAAAGTTAAGCTTAGGTCACTGCTGCATTACATACTGATGGGAGGAAACCATCATGACTTATCACACTGAAGTTGATATGACAATTAGACTGCCATAAACATCCTTTGTCCTGAATGCTACAGCATCACGCAGAGCACAGCTACAGAACAGCCCGTTAGCAGGACACCCAGCCCAAGCTAATGAGCTCTGCCGGGAAATGGGCCGTTAGTCCAGGCCAAATTGCATATAGCCCAGCTAAACAACTGCCAGTGCCCACGCTAGCCTGGGTCTTTCTGCAGAGCACTGCATTATATCACTAAGACATAACATTTCCCTACAATTATTTATTCATATTTTATTTTCATTTTTCCCCTTAATGATTTCAGCTATTACTTGTCCCTTCATATATTTTATTGTTCTTATTCCAGCTATGCGTCTGCAAAACAGCCCCAAAACAATTGTAAATCAGATACCTTTGCGTAGGAAAGGAAGGCAAGCAAAGCAACCCCAGGTCCAAACTACTCTCCGAGAAGAAAATGCATTTTGCTCTTGCACGCTACCTGGTGACAGGAGAGTCACTCACTCCAGAGCTGCGTAAAGCTGTGGTTGCTCCTCTAAATGTGAACGTACATGAGAACGAAGCTGATCTCATGAGTATTTACCCTCTGGAGATTCACAAAGGCTTTAACAGCAACACGATGCTACTGGGTTTGTATTGCACTGTCCCACCAGAGCCAAACAGGAGCCTGGCACCAGCTGCAGGTCCCCATCAACTGAGTAAAACGACTGCAGCAGATTTAGGCAACTAATCCAGTTATTTGCTGTTGGGTTAATGTGTCCCCTGTTTTGGCCTGTGGGTTGGAAGCAATGCCGCAGCAAAGGCGGGACCAGCTATGATAGGAGAGGAGAAGCGCGAGCTCCCAGGGTGCTGGCAAATCTGCCCCGAGATTTTGGGAAACCTTGGCCTCAGTGCCCCTCTGATTGCTTTCCATTTCTCAGAAGGATGCCCGGAGGAGGCATCTGAGGTTTCTCTATAAACAGAGGAGCCAGGAGCGGAGCAAGGCTGATTCATCGGCTGCAGCTGTCTCTGCCAAACAGGAGAACGCCCAGAAATCCTCGTGTTCCAGCAGGCTCTGGGCAGCACGCTGACTGCGGAGCCACTGTCCCACGTTGGCATGGCACCAGGAGACTTCCCAGAGCAGCCAGGGACCAAAGTTGGCCCAAACAACCAGCTCAAAGCCTCTTCGCTTTCCCTCTCAAGAGCTTTTACCAAACACAGTTCAGCCCAGACTTCAGAACCAGACGTTCACATCTCTAATTCCCACTGAGACGAGCGTCTCCAGAGCCTGAATGCCTATCCAAACTGGAGCCTCTGCTTGTGACAGTGGAGAGCAGGAGTTGTATTTAGTCTCTTAGGATGCCTCTGCATCCTGACTGGGATGGGACACAGAGCCCTGGGGTTTCTCCAGGCAAAGGCCAGGTTATCCATCAGGTTTCCTCCATTTCGTGTAACACAGGATGGAGGTTTTTATCATGTGAAGATGATTCCTCTGGAACAGACAGAGGTTTGAAACAGGATGCCCATCACTTGCTCCTTCCTCTGCTCCAGCAGGACAGCGAGGAGCGCGGGGTGGGAGCACCTCCATCCCAGTGAGCCCAGCAGATAAAGAACAAGACAAAGGGAAAGACGATGCTGCCACCATCGCTGCCCTCCCACGCTGCAGGCAGAGCCCAATCAACTCTTCATTTGCAAAGACACTAATTTCCCCATTTCCTTTTAACGGAGAGTTGGCAAAAGGGGGCTGTCGCTTGTGGGCTGGGGGTGCAGGCAGGGGTACCACTGCCCGCAGCACTGCTGGGGCGCTGGCCGGCGCCGGCTGTTTGGGTTTCTTCCTCTGGGGTGCCTCCAACACATTGGAAATGCTTCCAAGCTCTGGGAATGTATGCCTCGGTAATAAAACTGTCTTCCTACCCCTGCCTCCTACACACAGATGCTGAAAATGTCTCATGTAACAAAATCAACCACTGGAAATATAATTTTTTAATTTTTTTTTTTTTTTTTTTTTTAAACAGATCAGGCTGTTTTGATCTATTTCCAAGCAGACACAATCTGGCAGGCTTGGGTGTTTCTGCCCCAAAAAACGTCTCCCAGCCCTTTCTGCAGGGCTCAGGGATTCCCAAATATCCCCCAAGCCCCAGCCACTGGTCCAGACTGTATAACTGAGGCAGACCCAGGACCTTGCTGGCCAGCAGAGCCAGCAACTGGTGCCCAGTATGGCTCTCCTGCTGAGGGCAAGGGGAAGGGCAGCATGCTCCAGGTATTTGCTGCTTTTCATTTCAGGCTCCTCTGCAGTTTTTCATGGCTATTTTCTTTTTTTTTTTTTTTCTCTCAACAGATGCATCAATTTCTCAATTAACTGGATAACAATGAATACAGGCATGGTGTAATTTCCTAGAAAAGGGGCCAAATCCTGCTGTTACTCTAATCATAGTACTTTCATTTAACCATTTCAGATGCAAAGGTTTGGCTCCACACAGAGAATCTGGAACTGGGATGTAACGTGAGACACTTCTGACTTAGAAAAAGCAAGTTTCTGGATTTTTTCCTTGCAATAGTTCCTTGAAAAAGTAAATGGACTTAAAGAAACAACTGAGCTGCAGTGAGAAGCCGGGGAAGCCAGCACCCACCCACCTTCCTTCTTCATGAGAAAGAACAATCACAATGCCCCGAGCAGCTCTGGGAGAAGAAAGGAGTGCGTCATGTTTAAAAAGAGTAGGTTTTGCAAGCTGACCCAAAATCAGCAATGCCAATTCTCTAACAAGATTTGAACCAGTCTGCCTAAACTCTTAAAAATGGACTCACCCAATGCCAACGTTCAAAAACTGAAGATAAAATAAAACCCCTCCCAGCAGAGGAACCGAAGCGCCTTTTGCTGAGCAGCATCCAGAAGGGCTTAGACCGGTTTCAGTGGTAGTGACATAAGAAAATATAACCGAAAAGTCCCACTTGAGAAATTCAGCCACAGTGAACATCTGCGTGGGGAGGGCTGGTGGCATATCCACACTTGACAAATGAAAAAAACCCATTGCATAAAAAAAGTACATTTTTAAAGCTTTTTTGGAGGGAGGTCTGTAAGGCAGAAGGGGGAGATCTTCGTGAAGACCCAAGTTAGAGCAGGAAAGACAGTTCACATTGATCTATAATTAAGCTAATCGACAACTTGGACTGCTCTCTATAGAGTGTCCTCCTGGTGTGGGGCTCTCCTTGAGAGGTGAACCCCCGGCTCAGACACGTACTGCACCCTGTACGCTCGCCTGTCCTTAACATTGCTGGGGCTCTGCAGCGTCGTTGACATCAATGACCATGTTACTCCCTGCAAAAACGCGGAACTGGTCTTTTCTGGCAAACTAAACTTTATTTCCAGACGTTCCTGGTTATGTTTTGACAGTTAATGATAACTTAAGTCCCTGGTAAGTCATACAGTTCAGCTTTCCCTCAGAGATTCACGAGTGCCTCCTGCTTGCTCTCAGCATCAAAACTGTGGCTGCTGAAAAGCAGAGGTAGCACTGACCTTACCGAAATACCGTTTGAAATATCAGCGCGAGCATTAGCGGGCTTACTGCTGCAATTCGCACGGAAAACAGACATGGAAAAGTTTTAACCCCTCATCCTCCACCACGCACTCCAGCCTGCGTTCTCCCCTCTCGCCCACGGTGCTTAAAGGCAAACCGGTCCACGTGGGATGCCAGAAGGCTCTGACAAGCTCTGTGAAAGCAGCTGATGCTCTCAGGCTGAGTTTCTACACAGACAACCTGGGCCAGGCCTCTAATTCTCCAACAGGGATGTGAATCCCCATAGAAATTAATAGAGTTGCTTCAGGTTTGTATCTTTGACCACTAGAAGCTGGTGAAAGAAGTCTTCTAGGACGTTATAAAAGGGTTCCTGAGTGTTGCTCCTCTTTGCCAGCCAGCTCTCCCCTCTCTCTGGACTTTGTGCTCACAGAAACTCCCCTGCAGCAAACTCATCCCCATCCGCAGGACTCGTGGAGAGTTAAGGAATCTCACCTGATGTATCTCCCCAGCTAAATGCCCAGACGGTGCCCCGAGGAGCTGCGCTAAGGGAGTGCCACCAGCACGCGACTGCGGGCAAAGGGGATGAGAGAGGCACTGGAGACGGTCCCAGGGAAGCAGCCAGGAAAGCCATCTCCTGGATCTCCTCGGCAGCAGGACAGCGGAAGGGAAAGCAAGACTGCTGCTCTCTGCCAGGATGATTTTTGGGAGAATGTGGGTAAGGTTTCGAGTCACCACTCTGCCAGGGCAAGCAGAGGCAAATAACCAAATTCGCAGCAGCGGCAATAGGTGAACCAGGTCCTTATTCCCCCCTCTTGAACATCCCCTGCTCTTTCCCTTTTAATGAAAACTAAAGGATGAGGGAGAAGCCCCCTCTGAATTAAAAGTGCAAGAAGAGAATTTATATCCTGTTCCTCAGAAAGGTTGGATCTTAGCTGCTCTAAGGTTAAAAGTCTCTCTCTCAGCTCTGCTGTCAAGCCTGATTACAGCTTAATCTCATTTTCAAATGCCAAGCCCTGAGGATTTAGAGAACTCCCTCCCTCCCAGCTCTCCATTGACCCAGTTTTCCAAAGCTTCATGTTTCTGGAAGGGGGCATGCTGCCCGCCACGGGGCGGATGTCTGAGCAGAGCTGCCGAGCCAGCCCAGGCATCGCGGCTGCTCTGGCTCTGACAGGGCACGGTAACGGGATAAATCCCGCAGAGACGCGCTTGTGTGACAAGCACAGCTCGCACGCTGTCTGCTCCGCTGTTCCCTGTCCCGGTTCCTCGTGCTAACGGGGAGATTTCAGGCAAAGCAGAGGGCCGGAGCCCTGCCATGCAGTCCCACAGGTGCCGACGTCTCATCTCTTGTCATCTTGACTGCCAGCTGAAGGGGTCTATGGCTATAAGAAGTCTACATCTTTAGCACAAGTATTTCCCCCAATTACCTTCCCTCTCTCCTAGGTACCCAGCCGATGCTGCCAGCCCAAACAGGACTCCTTGGAAGAGACAAACACTGGGACTGTAACAAGCAAGAAGGTTCACACTGCTGGGAAACCCTCCAGAGAGCTCTCAAGCAGCGTGGCAATGCTCAGCGTTATCATCCCTATTTTACAGAACAAACAAACCAGCCAGGCTGCCTCATATACGCAACAGTTTTTTAGGTTTCCATTTTTAAGGATGTTCCATTTAACTCCACGCAGCTTGTTGCTGCAGCCAGCAAACGTCTCGCACGAACAATTTTGTGCCCAGGTAATGTGAGCAACGCTACGCAGCATCAGCCCATCAGCAGCCTCCACCGTGAAGCAGGGACAAAGCCAGCACAACTACTATGCTCTGCCGGCTCTCCTAATCACACCCAGCCGTTAGATCGGAGAATCTCGTTGCTCGTTCCTGTGTAAAACACAGCTTCTCTTTCCAGACCCCATCTCCACGTGACTGTTACGTTCTTTCCTCCTCAGACCTCTCTGGGGAC
The DNA here is from genome assembly GCA_013397275.1 of Burhinus bistriatus. NCBI lineage: Eukaryota > Metazoa > Chordata > Aves > Charadriiformes > Burhinidae > Burhinus > Burhinus bistriatus. The sequence goes on from VYXH01002599.1 coordinate 278,217, forward strand.
ATGACACGCGTCAGAGCGCTGCTGGTTCCCCAGCAGACATCCTGGGACACTCTGGGGGGACGCAAGCTCCCAGTTTCCTGTTGCTCTCAAGAGATTTTCATGACTAAGCAGAACAAAACACCTTCAGAGACTTCACGTGTCAGGTCTTGGAACACGCCTGAGCACTCCCAGAGCCCTAAACCCAAGATACGGACCTTCAGTTTTAAGCATTATGTGGAGACAAGACAATTTCAAGCATTTGCAACAGCATAGCTGGTTAAGCTGCCCCGCAGACAAAGGCAGCAAGAGATCAGAGCCTCATCTACGCACCAAACCAATTTCAACTCTTCTTTCCCCTGACCCAGCGCAAACTATCCGTGAAGATATTCGAGGTACAGAGGTCCTGCTCTGTCTTGACTTTGATCATTTTTCCCACAACATAAATTAACCTATAATAGGACATTCATAAGGTAAAACATGAAAATTAAAATGAATGAAGACTATACTTGCATTGCCATCAGAAAAGCGACACTAACATGGACAACTTACCTTGTCCCTTACCCTGGGTGCTGTAGGGAGCAAAGTTATAGCAATGATTTGGGTTTAAAAGGGTAAGTGAGGGTGTGAGATTTTAAACAAAACTGCAGATTTCTGGCACCCCAGGAAGGGTGGTGGCACACTGGGCCACTAACACAAGGCAATATGTAAGGATACAGTTACCAAACAACGTCAGGACGATGAAGTAAATGGAGGAGAACATCCCCGAGCGGACGCCGCCCTGCGACTCTATCCCGTGGTACATCACCGCGTTCCAGTCTTCCCCTGTCAGGATCTGCACAGCAAAATTCCAGAGAGAAGAAGAAAGGGTGACTCAAAGGAAAGACAAGGTAGGTAAGGTCTGGGGGAGCGAGGCAGGACTGGGCTCTGGGGGCAGAAATGGATGAGCACATTAATGCGGCAAACTGCAGCGCTGGACATCAACCTCCCAGCCCTGGATGGTCTCACCCAGGGCTGGATGCGGCTCTCTCCTCTGGCATGGGCTGAAGAGGAGTGAGGACCATTGAGGGAGGACCATTATCCCATTCCTGCCCCCTCTTGCCATGCTCCGACACTTCACCCCCAGCAAAATTTCTCCCCCCTCTCCATTTTCAAGTCATGCAGAGATACCAGGTTTCAACAGCTCCACGCACGGCGTTTCCCCCAGACCTAAGACAATTCTGACCTCGAAGCCCAGTGCCCTGAGCGGGACCTCTGCCAGCGTCACCTCCCTTCATTCACACAGAAAGGGTTTGCTCAGCGTCCCCCCATCCCACACGCGCTGACTGCGTAACAGGAGGAGAAACTCTTCCAACCCCTCTTCCACGGTTCCTCTGTTCCTCAGGGCTACAGACAGCGTTGCTGCAGCTGGTGCACGCGTGAACAGTTCTCCAAAGGTCAGCACAGTCCCTGCAGGGTTTGCCAGGGAGCTGCGCCACAGCTGGTTCTTCTCCAAGTGTCCTGCTTGCCAAGGCCACAAGGACCCTCAGCCGTCCAGATGGCCACGAACCACAAAAAAAACCCTAAGCAGAAGCACGTGCGTGTGAGTGAGGACAGATGAGGGTAGCCTGAAGAGCACTCTGCTCCTCCTGCATCCTCGTACAGAGGCGAGCACAACCGCAGCCTGGCTCTTCATGCCGACCCAAGGCTAATTAGCGAATATATGAATAAGAGAAAAACTAATCATAATGAGTGAAAACACCCAAGACTCAAATAAGCCTCGTCATGCCAGATGCTAATTTTGCACCAGTCTGAACGACCTGCCGTTCCTGTTCTTCACCACTGACTGTAACACAGCGACGTTTTGGGCAGATCAGCACTTCAGCTGCCTGCCGTGGCCGAGCCGAGCGGTAGTTACTCTTAGTACGTTAAAACATGCCCACCGGGATGTGAAGCTCATGGTCCGAAACAGGAAGTTGCCTTTGTGTTTGGTGGAAGAAGAAAACCAAAAAAGCCCAAAGCATGATGTGCGTTGTAGTACCCAAGTCCCATGTGCACACGGCATGCTCAAAATGATTGCAAATTCCAGACTGGTCCTCAGCTGCTGATAGAGAGAAAATTCCTTGCTGCAGGGTCGGTGCCGATGACAACAATAGGCTGAGAGCAAGTATAGACACAAGGACATCCAGTGCACGCACAAACTCATTTACTAAATGCAGAATCTGGTCTCAAGTGATTCAGAGACCGGAATTCAGAGCCCAAGCCTAACCCACACCAGCAGAGTTACTCTGGATTGACACCAGACAATACGAACCGGGGCACTGGGCTTTCAACTCTGGCACTCAATTATGCAAAACGCTCTTCGCAAACTTGCATTCACACCATTTCCATGAATTCACAACTGTTCTTGCTTTCTGGGAATAACCGTAAAGTGGTTTTTGTTCACAGAAGCATTCGCGGAAAGGGAAACCAGTGGGAACACTTCTATGCCCTGCAGAAGACCAGGAGTCGCAGGTATCACAAGTTACAGGCTGCACGTAAACAAATCCAGCAGGTTGGGGTCTGGGTTCGAAAATCCAACTGGATTATTTTGGAAGTGGAACAAAAACTCAAAAGAGAGGGAGAAAAAATGAAAAAATGTTTCATGGATCTTTTGCAGAGAGATAAATCACCTAAACTAACCAGCCTGCCTGAGGCCCTGGCAAGAGGACAGACACTTTGACCTGGTGTCCTTCCACTGTTTGCACTGACACCCGTCAGCTGGAGGAATTACCGAAGCAACTGGGTGGCAGCCCTCAAGGAGCAGAGCACGTGCAGTAAATAAAAGTCTTTCTGCTCTATAAAGTCGCTTTTTATGGACGCTATAAGAACTTCTGGCTATGGGAGAGAAAAGGACAACATTGCAGAGGGAGGGGTGCAAGCGACAGGGACTTTGGAGCAAGGTAAAGCCCAAACATTTTTTTTTTCCCGGGGCCCAAAACTGCTTTTGGCTGCCCCAGATGAACATTTTGTCCAGTGCCTCTCAGCTTTCAATGCTTAGGCTTGGCTGAGGAGCCATCGGGTGATGGAATAAAATCAGCTGTCAAGAGCTGTCGCGAGCATGGACTAATGAGCACATTAACGGTGGGAGACACTCGGCTGCGGAGGAACAGTACCGCACCATTTCAAAGGGCTGTCCTGAAAATGAGATGCTTTTCCTGAAAAAGTGCCTGAGTAAATGCCGAATGACGTCAGCGCAGCGTCACATCCCACAGGCAGGTCAGGGAGGGCAGCAGGGGCACTCGGACAGCAAACCGCGGCCACCTCTGCTTCCCAAGCCTGGGCAGGGCACCCACCAGCAGAGCCAAGGTTCGGTCCCATCCTGCCACCATGACTCCCCATCTCCTCCAGCGGTCACCCGTGCTCTGCTTCTTCGCAGCCGGCAGCGTGTAATTATTTACGTGGCGGCTCCCAGGGAGCAGAGCAGGTATAGTTAACACAGGCCCTTCTGCTTTATAGAGTCTCTGCGCTTGTGGACGTTGTACACGCTTCCAGCTCAATGACTGCTGGAATAGGGCGATGCAACTAGTTATTTTTCATGTGTATATGCATATAGATATATGAAACTATATTTATATATAGTTTGTATTGTATATATACATAGCTTGGCATTCGGCTCGCAAAGGTTTTCTTGGGAGCCAGGAGCTGGAGAAAAATGCGTGATGGTCCTCAAAGGGAATTTAGGGAGAGCGGGGCTCAGTTGCACCCAATGCCGAGGTCCGCCGGCTGCCAGGCAGACAAAATACATCCTGGGAGTCGCACGACAGGGGACCCTGACCCAGCCAGGTCTGCTGAAATAAAATGGGCTAAGGCAGGCCACAGAAGACTTTAAGACTGTTTCTTAAACAAAGAATCTCCCGAGGCGTTAGGGAGGGACAGGGTGTATCTGGCTTTATTATAGTTGTTCAACACATCGAATGCATTCACTCTGCTCGTTAGAGCAGCGACCAAATGAGCCTGCTGGCTTGCCTGAGTTTATGGAAGTCAAGGTTAGAGAGAACTATTGAAGATACATTGACATGGTACATGCAGTCCAGGGTAGGAGGGGGGACGGACTGGGAACAGAGGTTGTCAAAATGCCTCTGTAAGGCTGCACCGAGTTAATTCTGCGCTGATGGGTTTTGCTGGTTTTAATTCCAGACAAATGTCACAAAACCAACGGTGTTTTCCTTCATCACACAGCCACTGCATTACAGGGGTATTTATCTCGGGAACAGAAAGGAAATATTTCAGCTAAGTATTCTCAAGAGACAGCTCTAGTCCGTCCCAAAGCAAAATAACATCAAAATTTCCAGATGCTCATATCCGGAGCCTGAATCGGGTTCAGTTCCAGCTCTGTGGCAATACCTTTACGTTTCTTTAAGCCCTTTCTTTGAAGAGTACTAAAATACTATGCAAATATTAATCTACCATGATTTGCAATATCCTGCGAGGTAAGTACTACCCAACCTGCTTCACATCTGGAGAGAAGCAATACCCATATGAAGCTGCTTATGCAGAAGAGGTCACAGGACACATTTTCTTTTAGACCCTTTTTCTGGTTTAATCCAAAAATTGTCATCAACCCTTTTTTTTATTTTTTCTCCCCCTTTTTGGGACATAACACCAAAATACATAAGTCAAGCCTTGCTGAGATCTACGCAAGTTCAAGTCTCAGCTCGAGGCCCCATCAGCAACTTGTGTAGGACAAGGCTATAAACGCAGGGCACTCTGCCACGGACCTGTGAGCGTTACCTGCACGTGGAGCAGGGTGCAGCATCCCCAGGTCTCTACCGAAACGCCCAAAATGACCGTTTTAATAAAGGCACGCAGAGAACAGCTGCAAAATCAGACTCTTAAATCTGAGCACTGCATCTGCCAGAACCGCGACTTCTCCCGCGAACTCGCCCAAGGCTGGTGCCTCTTTCTGTGCTCCCCCGCAGATCCAGCATTATCTTGGCTTGAGCTATCACCGTGCAACACGCTGCATTATTTCCTTCCTGCCTGGAGCTAGCTCAAGCCTCTCTCCTCGTTAAATTACAGCAGCCACAGCAGAAAGTGAAAGAGGTCGACCCCTCACTCGCTGCCTGGGGTTGCAGACAGGACATTTGTGCAGTGCGGCACGTGCAGGTCCTGCCATCGCAGCGCGCAGCCCGGGGAAGGGAGCCTGGGCACACACAGACTTTAAGCTTGGCACAGAAATGTCTATTTTATCAATATTTTTTTTCCTAGCAAGAAAAAAAAATAAAAATAAAAATAAAAATAAAAATCTTTTGTTCTAGTTTTCCTTAATTCCATAGCATTGAATTTTAAGGATGCATTGATTGGTCAGCGTGGCAAAATACATGAGAAGGAAGGATTTCCCCTTTCCTAAATTCCACAGATTTTTTAGGGACCTCTTTGTCCCCCCATAAGCAGGCAGAGATGCCCAGCAATTTATTTTCTAACGCTCACGCAGGACAAGGCATGGCTTTACCTGGAATACTGTGAGGATGGCGGCAGGGAAGGTATCGAAATTCGTGGTTGGTGTTTCATCTTGGAAATTGAATCTAGAGAGAAGTGAGAAATGAAAACAAGAGCCATCAGGGACGAGCAGCTCCCTCCCATGCAGCTTCCTAACACCCTGGAACCCCAGTCAGGGAGCAACGTTTGCTCCACCTGGCAATAACACCCCAGGCAACCACAGCGGGGAACACGGCGTCTCTGAGAAGATGCTTAAAAGAACTATTAGCAGAAACTCAGTTTTTTTCCTGGAGAAAATTCTGATGCTTTGAAATTCATTCTCACCCACAATTAAAATGAACAATCAAAATCTCAAATGAATTTGTGGAACAAACCATTCCAAGAAGCTTTTGTCCTCAAGCTTAAGAATCAAAATTGAAATTGCCCTCTTAGTACATCGTTTCATTTTAATATTTTAAAGATAAAATAGTGTTTGACTGAAAAAAAAAAAAATCCCACATGTTATTTCATTTCAAAATTTATGCTAGAGTTCAAATGGTAATATTGTGATATTTCTTGCTGAAAAATTCATCACAACTGGCATTTCTAATGAGAAAAACCAGATTCAACAAAATGATGTTTTCCAGGAGAAAAATATTCCAAGTGAACAAATACATTGTCACCCTGGCTACCGGGGAAATAATTCACCTTTCCTCTAACAGTAGAAAAAGTGCTGCCTCCCCACAGTCCTGTTTCAGAGGTCTGGGTGTACATGGGGACCGCGGAACGACCCAGGAGCTTTGAATTAGGGTAACCAGAAAGAATTTAGCTCCGGGTAAAGGACCAGAGCAGGAACTATTTTCCTGTAAACCAGAGAGCACTCCTCAGCAGCCCAGAAAGGCCGACATCTGCACCCACGATGTCCACCATCCGAGTCCCGCAGCCCCTCTCCCCCTTCTGTATTCCAGGTGATTGCTTTCGAATTACCCCTGAAGAGACAATGATTAATTAGACTTACTGTCCTCCAAAGAGCTGCATCCCCAGCAAAGCAAACACCACAATGAAGAGGAACAGCAGGAAGAGCAAACTGATGATGGACTTCATGGAGTTCAGCAAGGAGACCACCAGATTCCTCAGGGAGTTCCAGTACCTGCGTTGGAGATCAGAGCAGCCAAGAGAGAACATGACTGGGAGAAGAACCTTCCGTGAGAAACTAAAACAATCTATTTTCTTATTACAAAAAAAGGAAAAGAACGGCAAGGAATAGCAACACCTTTAAACTCCCCTCTATGATTGGAAAATACAACTCATCTAGTGGCAAAATCTCTTGTAGCATGGCAAGGTCACCAGAGATGGTCACCTTGGTGCATGTGTACCCATGCAGAGTAGTCGTCTGCAGCAAAAGTGTTTGGTTTAGTTTCTCAGTTTCTATACCAGCTGGTATAGATGTCAACCTTTCTGCATCTTCTCATCCGGCATGGCAGTCAGCAGGGGTGTCAAAAACAGGGATCACAGAATCACAGAATCACCGGGGGTTGGAAGGGACCTCTGGAGATCATCTAGTCCAACTCCCCTGCCAGAGCAGGGTCACCCAGAGCAGGTTGCACAGGATGGCGTCCAGGCGGGTTTGGAATGTCTCCAGAGTCGGAGACTCCACCACCTCTCTGGGCAGCCTGTGCCAGTGCTCTGCCACCCTCAAAGGAAAGAAGTTCCTCCTCATGTTCAGATGGAACTTCCTATGTTCCAGTTTGTGCCCGTTACCTCTTGTCCCATCACTGGGCACCACTGACAAAAGACTGGTCCCATCCTCCCGGCACCCTCCCTTGAAGTATCTGTAAGCATTGATGAGATCCCCCCTCAGTCTTCTCTTCTCCAGACTAAAAAGACCCAAGTCCCTCAGCCTTCACTCATTGATATCATCAAGGTGAGAGTGAATGTGGGGACAGCGAACCCCTCCCTTCCTAAGAGATGAATCGGGAATAAAAACAGCTCATTTCCCCCAGGACGTCTTTGCCGTGTGTCCTTCCAACTTATGGAATGCCAGCATCCTCAGGTGGACAGAAATTCCAACATTTAAACATTTCTGTAGACGTTTAACACACACATTCATGCACAGCGATGCCTTCAGTGTGGGGCAATTCAGCCACACGGTTTAACCGTCCAGGACCAAGCAACCGCCTCGGAGGATGAAAACAAATCTGGGACATTAACTCCAACACGGCAAGAGGGAATGGCTCAGCCCAAATCCTGAGCGGCACATCTAAGTCGCATCTGGCCAGATGCTGAAGTTAGTTTGCTTTCCCCTCCCCTGTCCCCTGAGGCAGCTCCTGGCACACTCGCAGGCAGGCACGGCGAGTGACGGCACGCCAGGGAGGATGCTCAGAAACAGCTCTCTTTCCTGGCTTTATTGCCCTGCTGAGAACTGGCAGGGAGCATTTATATTAGGAAAACTAATGAACCAGAAAATGCAGAAAGAGCTATTAAGAGGAGCTCTTTGACAATCTTCTTTTGGACAGACAGGCATGCGGAACAACGGGGCTGGAGCAGGCAGGAGGAAAGGAGTGATTCAGAACCATTTCATGTGTCCTCTGTTAAAAGTTTTGAGTCTGAGACCATAAGGGGAAATTTTTCTCTGTTTTTCCTCCAGTGACTTCTCTTGTTTCCACCGTCCAGCACTGGGAGCTGCCATGCAGAGGTCACTCTCCGCAGCAGCGTGCTCTACCATCCTGCCCTGCGTGTCCTCCGGCTGCAATTTTGGGGACAGCCCCAAGCACTGAGCTCCTTCCTGCAGCGCAGCTGTGGGTATCAGCAGAAGGAAGCCCATGGATTTGTCTGATCTGCCAATGGGAAGAGAAGCTCAGAGCTTGAGTCAGAAGAGCGGAAACGCCATCCTTTCTCTTCATTTTCCTCCTCTTCCCTCCCCCAGGTGTAGCTGAGAGGCCTGAACCACCCACCATTTCTCTGTGCTGAGGATGACACGGGCACATCCATCCCAGGAGAAGCAGGATCTTGCACTCCCATTGCACCCACTCCAAGAAAAGTTGTGTCCATAATACGGTGACGGAGGTTTCAGGGGAAACTTCGGTCTCATGGGAGAATATCTTCAATCGAAAAAGTTGCAATCAAACCTGTGCAGGTTTTAGCCCCAGAGCAAAAGGGGCTGAGCTGCTCTCCTTGGAGAAGGAGGAAGGGTTTGCTGATCACGCGGCTCTCCCCCTCTTGACACAATGGCTTCAGGCAAAATCTGCCACAAGCGAGGGGTTCGCACCTCGCCGTTAACACAACCGGACAGAGAATTCACGCAGAGGCTCTGTCTTGTCCTGGAATAGCTCGGCACCAAACCCTGCCTGACTAGAGAGCGCCAGGATATAACGAGGAGTTGCATTTCTACACACGCCAGTCCCCATTCAGTGCCATCACGACAACGAAGAAAACACGTGAAGCTGTTTTCTCCTCCTCCTCCTCGCTGAATTTTAGCCCCTCTTCGGCTGCAGCCCCTTGCAGTGCATCCTGCCATCGCCCGTCAGGCCGGCTGTAATTTAACTTTTTAAATATTGCTTCATTCTGCTGTCTGCAGTCACGCTGATTTGGGACATACGAATCCAAAGGTCTAATACTATTGATTATTGTAAGCGGGTGGACTGAAACTGGCTTCTGTTAAACACAGAGGCAAAAAAAAAAAACCAGGGCAGGGAGCTTCAGAGAAAAATTGCTATGGAAGAGATGAAAAAAGGGGGGAAAAAGAGAACTACTGAGGGTCGGGATGTTTTCACAGTAAAGACTGTAAGGAGAGAGAGGGGGTAGCAATCTGCGCCCAGGGCCATCGCTTTGGTCTGTGGGGAGGAGCGGACAGGGC
>VYXH01002600.1:3611-21248 GCA_013397275.1 Burhinus bistriatus
CAAGGAAAAACCAGACAACTTCTGCTACCATAGTACAAATTTTTCTGATGACTTCAGGGTGCTGTAACCTCTGCAATGCTACAGGGTCCTTCTCATAATAACATGGAAGGAGGGCAGGGTAATGACCCACCTTTCACACATACCGGAAAGTCTTACAATTCAAGATCTCAGTTGCAGAAGGGGGTAACTATTGCTAGACTTTATAGTGCCAACAATTACAGAGGAATAAGAGGGCTTCTGCATCCTTCCTAATAGGCTAATATGAGCCTTTAAAATTTGGAAAAGTTACATTACCTCTGGCAAGTCAGTACAACTTTTGTATTCAGTTTCACTCAGACCTACTTGTAAATTATTTTAATACATCGGGGGAAAAAAGAATATTTTATGCACAGTATAGTCACATTTCCCATATTTCAATTTCCTTCCCTTGTTCAATGGAAATGTAACTGGAAAGCTGAGGACATTTTGCAAAGTCCAGTATTTCAGAGAAATAATTTTCCGGGTACACCTTGAGCAACCTTAACCATAACTTACCTGATCAAAAACCTGCAACTAAAACTGCTCAAAGGGCTGGATGCAGCTAAAGATAAAGCATAGAACATTCATTTCATCACCTAATAAAAGCAATTTCTAGCCAGCTGTATCATTACTCCAATATCAAATGCAAACCTTGGTGCTCAACAAATATGAATAATTCTTATTTCAAGGGCTGTTTTCTCACCTCCTGCCAGTGCAAGATTAGTCAGCACAACACAGATTGAAGGAACTGAAAGTGCCAGAGATTTGGAAAGGGAGTGGATGACAATTTCATGGTAATTGAATACTAATTATACTTATCTAGAAAAAAATCACTACTTGATCAATGTTTGATTAAATAAAAGGGAATGGACAAAACCTTCTTCATTTCCCTTGTCATAAAAGCTGATGAAAACATGATAAAAATATACATATATATCTCCTCCTGGCTACTTTATACAGTCCTTTCTTCCTCAGGCTCCTAATTCTGGCCTATAGATTACATATAGCAGAATATATACTTAATGCTCTGGCCTGAGTTCTGCTGGGCACAGGGTACCTAAAAAGCAGATGTTGCAAAACCTGCACCTTGTCTGTGAAACGTGCTTTCCCATTTATTATAAATTCATTTATCCCAGGGACTGTACATGTTACCCAGGGCAGATACGAGTTAAAAAACCCCTATACATATCTTTCTTTTCAAGATGCAGGCATAACCTCCTTTCTTTCATTACTTTGTACTTTTGAAGGTAAATATCCTCAGCTAGAAAATCTCTCTGAAAGCACGCTGCTTGGCTCAGTTTCATCAGCTAGCCAGGCTTGGTGAAGAATATATTTTAATAGGCTACCATCTGCAACCTTCTCATTATAGTCTCTTTTCCAGGATGTGTGATATGTGACAACTTTGTTAAATGCATATAAGGGTAATCTACCATGCGACATTATTTCAGTGACACACGCTGGAATTCAAATTATGCCATTCCTTTCTAGAAAGCAAATGACCATAACTTCAAGGAGGAAAGTAATTCTAAGAGTTATGATGTATTATGATGTATTTGAACCTAAGTTTAAGTCCTTAAATTAAAACTAAATTAATTTTGTAGCATCAGGGGCACTCAGAGGAAGGAGATGAAGCAGATAGAAACAAAAATTTCCATGCATTTGGAACTTCCCTAACAAATCTTGCTCGCTGTTGCAAGGGACTAAGAGCTAAGAGTTTCAATTCTCTTCTTCCTCCAGCTATTAAGAATGGGGACGTCCATTAATCTCTAGAATCATAGAATAGTTTGTGTTGGAAGGGACCTTTAAAGTTCATCTAGTTCCAATCTCTCCGTGCTGTGACCAGGGACATCTTTCACTACATCAGGTTGCTCAAAGCTTCATCCAGCCTGACCTTGAACGCTTCCCGTGATGGGCACCTACAACTTCTCTGGGCAACCTGTTCCAGTGTCTCACCTCTCCCATTCTAAGGAATTTCTTCTTTTGTACTTTCAATGTCATTGTCATTTCTTCAGTATTTTGGTTTTCAGAAGTCATGGGACTTGACAATTCTCCCTAGAAGTTCACTTGAGCACTTCATTAACAACATGCAACGTGCTTTTTTACTATCCTGTGAAATAGAGAAGCAGAATGGGGAAATTCTACATTCTTCCTCAAAGTCATTCAGGATACATCTAGGAAAGAAGATATATCACCTCTCCTCTTGCCCCTAGGAGGATTGCTTTTCTTCGCTTGTACTCTGAGGTCGCAAATTTAGAGGTAAACTGCAGAGGTGTGTCGCAAAGTCTAAGACCTAGCCCTGTTAAAGCCTCACTCCAGAGTTTATTTACTCACACCATTGTTGTCATGTGGCTACTGGTGAACCTGAAAATGGAATTAATAAAAATACTGAGTAGATCGGCTTCAGTGTAGAAACAAAATCACCATTCTGATAAATGGTAACTAAACTGATTTGTTCCTACTGAAGTCTTACTGTTCCCAATTTATTACTCAATTCAGTAACAAAGCCTCCCACAAAATTAGGTAGATTTCTTCACCAAAACAATTTTGTATGTATTTTTAAATGTTAATGTTCTCTTTTGAAATACATCCAAATCCTGCCGCTTTCACTTTGGAATCAAAGTGAAAACTCTCATCTCAATCAGAATTTGCCTGTCCATTAAACATTTCACAAAACCAAGTTATTGCTAGCATCTGTGAGTTAGAGCAGAAGTTGTTCCAAGTCTTCAGTACTTCTTGTGATAAAATGTGAACGTGACTTGAAAAACCAGTACACTCTAGGCTTCTTACTAGATAATGATGTTACAGGCATCAACTTAGGATCTTCAAATCCTATTTCATAACATCTCATTCTTTGAAATGACACTTAGGTTTCTGGTAGGCTTTTCCTTTCCAACTTAGAGTAAACAGCTTCCCTAAAAGCTTTAAAAATTATTTCCTTAATAGCTCTATTTCCTTCCTTCACAGATACTAATTTATTTTGGACTGGCTTGTGAGCCTGATGATTTCATTGCAGAAACATAAGCAGGTCAATAATTGAGCACAAAGGATCTACTGTGCTAGGTCCTGTGGATGAATAACATGATGAAAACAGTTTTTCAGAAGGAAAAATGAAAGCGTAAAGGTCAATATAGCACTTCACACTGACATTGATTTCCTCATCACATTTAACTATGCAGATCTCAAAGTGCAGCAGGGAGATAAAAATAGGATTTACGTTGTGAAACTTGGAATTAAAGCCAAGGACCATACTAAGCCAAAACAAACTCTGAAGCTAAGTTAAATATCTGGCATGAAAGAAAACATTTGGTATAAAACAAAATAAAAACTACAGCAGGCCAGAATGGTACTTGATGAAACAAATAAGCTGGCCTGGGAAAACATATATTTTTTAACATTAGCTGGACAATGTACTAACAGAGAGTTGGACAAAACCGTTTCCCTTAGAAGCTCTTTTCCACCACATGCATTAAATTATATTTGTCATCAGCGTAAGTGTGAGCTCAGAGTTCCCCCTGTGAACTGCTACCTGAGGAGACTACAGGCCACAGGTGAGGAAAATTCACGTCCTTGTGGATCAATGAATAATAGCAATTTGATTACCCTCACAAGGTGTAATGAAAGTTAACACTTAAAAACATGTGCAATTGATTTTCATTACCATCCCCCACTATCATCGGTTGTCAAAAATCACCTTTTATAATGGACTTCAAGCAAATATTTTACTTAAAATAATATCACCACTCTCGGAGAAAAAAGTAAGGGGTATACAGTATTTCACGATACACATAAATTATCTTTAACTTCTAAACTAGAGCAGTTCCTTGAAAAGGTTTTTTTAGGCAAAAGCTGTAGTTCTGATTAGTTTTAACTGTGTGGTGAATGCTTACTGTTAGGACACCCAATGTTCATCAGAACCAGAGACATCTAAATTAGAAACTAATTTTGAAAATGATTTACCATAAATTCCATTTGCATTTCAATATTAGATGCAGATTAGTTGTCAAACTTTAGGCACCTGAGGAGGAAAAATATGAACTTTCAGTAACATTAATACTAGAATATGGTCCTGCGCTATTTTTTTCTACTAACACTTCAATGAATATTGGGGACCTAAGAGTCTAACATGAATCTGACAAGCATTAATGAGTTTCTGTGCTCACTCTGGGTCCTTCTTTTCTCCATCTAGAAAAAGAGATCAACTACAATCTTCTGTTACGTAATCACTAATGGTGAAGATAGTCCAAAATACATTTCTCTTCCATGAGAAGGGCATTGACAGACAAATGTTAGACTACCAGAGCTGGGCCCCAAAAGCTGGGCCCAATATTCTACATCTCTGAGAATATGGGAGGCTAGGCATGAAAAACTGAGAGTCTTTTCTTCTATCCCAATGCATAATAAGGAATCTCTGGTTAACATTAACCACCAAAATGCAACAGATGCATTTTCCTTACCAGCTCTCAGTGTTACTGACACTTGCACTGTTTATGCACCTGTGGAAGAATACTCTTTTATGAACGTAGAGGACCGTTACTGAATGCTGTTTTTCTCAACATTGCCATCGCACCGCCACTTCCCAACGTCGGCATCCTGCTCCGGAAAGCACCATCCTTGCGGTCTGCAAATGAAATCACCATGTGCTTGCGCAAGGACTGGAGCATGGGAAAAGCAGAAGGAGGCTTCCTGAGGAGGCAGCACATATAGTACGAACCGCACATACACAATCGTGATCTGTGCATGAGCATGAGATCCCCATAAAACAGGAGCGCATGCTCCAGTGTGGGGGGCTTTTTCCTTCTTCCTATCCTCCGTGTGTATCTCCTGGAACCTGCTTCAATGAAGCCTGCGGCGCTTGGAAACCATAGATGGAGCTAACAGCTGGACTCGGAGTGGTGGTAACCAGATTCTTCCCCAACTTGACCCCTCTGTCTCTCTACCTCTCCATCTTTCTCTCTCTTCTTTCTCTCTCTTTTGCTCTTCCCTGCTCTCTCAGTTGTCTCTTTATATAGTTCCTCCCCCCTCCCACGCTCATTGAGAATAAAGCTGAAAGGTTGTGCGACATTTGACTCAATCCAGCATCTTAATCTCATCTTTGGGATTGTAACGAAACCTCCCCGAAATTGGATCGGGACAATGAATGGTACCACTAAGGAGTGTGTATGTGTCCGTAGCGAGAATAGACCACTACCTTGCTTGCAACACATGGTTTGCAGTGAAATGCTACCCCAGAAACTGGTATAAACAGGAGATGAAGTCCAGTACAAAAATGAAGATAGAATGTACTGATACAACGCAAACATAGACAATGCTGTTCTCACAGATCTAGAGAAAGGTATATAGAAAATAAAAGGAAAACCGTATGTTTACTTATTCTATATTTTCTTATCTTTCATAGTTATTATGTCTTTCTGTCACCAGCTGTTAAATTATTAGGACACCTAGGCCCAGGAGGGTGCAGCTCAGAATCCTGTATCCTGGAAATTTGCTTCTATGGGAAAAGGGTCTTAATTTGGGGTACTCAAATCTTCCTTACAGTTCTATTTATATTCAGACCTTTACCCTCAGCCTTATGAATTTTTTAAAACCTCAGTTTAACCAGTGGTTAGTTTTAACTCTTCTAACAGACGAATAACTGTCCTTTCCTCTCTGGAGAGACAGTGTTTTATGCACCTTTCAAGAATGAGGCATTTCCTATACAGACTAGAAACAATACCCTGTTAGCACTTTATCTGTTCTTAATTTTTCTGCATAAGTGTTAATCTGAGAAAACTTTTATTTTTTTCAGAAAGAGATGTTCAAATCTCAGGTGAAGGAATTTTCGGATGCTGAAACTAAATTGCTATGTAAACATAGAGGTTAGCAGCCATAGCTGTACAACCACATAAAAGGGATTCCTATATGATGTTAAACATCAGTCTAATTAGATACAGTAGCAACAAGACACTTTGCACAAGACTTTTATTTCACAAGTGCCATAATACTGAGTTTAAAATTCCTGTTCAAAATAAGTCAGAATAGGTGTTTGAAAACTGATACAACTAACATAATTGCATCAGTCTTCTTATTTTTTAATGGGAAAAAGATGTTTTGTCAGAGATGCACATCTGAAGAGACTTTCTGTCCAATAGCTCTGAGTTAAGGTGCCAAATTACTCCTAGGTACAAGTTATTCAAGCCAGGCAGGAATCAAACTTGTAATTTTTAATTGGTAGTCAGATACTGGCAGAAGCATCCGCCTCCTTGGCATTCAATCCTAGTTAACTTGGATATCTCCTGCTCTTATGATGTTTCTGAGAAACCAGTCCTATGCATATTTTTTTTTTTTTTCAATTGTTTTAAAATGACAAACTATAATCTTACTCAGAACTTCTAATTCTGCTGTTTGGAAGGGAAGTGCAGGGCTCACAGTTACAATGGCTGAATGTTTTTGTGTTTCAAGCCTGAGGTTGCCTGTATACTACACAAACATCATGGTTTTCAGAAGTGCAGATGGAAAAAATACAAAGCTGCTAAACTGGCATTCAGCTAGAATTCAATTCATGTCCACTAGTCCTCATTAAACAGGAATAAAAATCTCAGCTAAACTTTTAAAATCATAGAATCATAAAAAAGTTTGGGTTGGAAGGGACCTTTAAGGGTCATTTAGTGCAGCCCCCACTGCAATGAGCAGGGACATCTTCAACTAGATCAAGTTGCTCAGACCCCCATCCAGCCTGACCTTGAATGTTTCCAGGGATGGGGCATCTACCACTTCTCTGGGCAACCTGTGCCAGTGTCTCACCACCCTCATTGTAAAAAATTTCTTCTTCATATCTAATCTAAATCTACCCTCTTTTAGTTTAAAATCATTACCCCTTGTCCTGTTGCAACAGGACTTGCTAAAAACTTTGTCCCCATCTTTCTTATAAGACCCCTTTAAGTACTGAAAGGCCACTATAAGGTCTCCCCAGAGCCTTCTCTTCTCTTCTCTGCTAAAGATCTAGCAATATCTGATTGAGAAGAGTTAGTTCTGTCAGTGGGCAGCTGCCAAACAAGGACAAGAACAGTTAACTTTAGCAAAACACCTCTCCCCATTTTAAAAACTTGTTTCAGAAAATGAAAAATTCACTCCTGTGGAGTAATTATTCATTTCTGCAGTAAATTCCACAGAACTGGCTTTCAAAACTAATTTTACAGCCTATACACATGCTTCTGTTACAAATCAACTGAATTTAGTATCTAAGTCTTGACAAACAGTTACTTAAGTAGAAATAACAATTTGTGACTTCCAGATACTGTAGATTTTGGTACCGTGCCATACATTCTCATATTTATCCCCCTTTATTTATTCTGTCTTAAGCTAGAATTATACAACCTCAACTAGTAACTTAATCTTGCCTTTAGAAGTAGTACCACCTGCAAGTTACCTCAGTTTATTTCATATACTGTATTTTTTTTTATAGTGCGTTATCTACTGTAACAGCCAGTATGTTACAGCATTTTTTTAAATAGTATTTATAAAAGGAATAACTTCTGCTAGACTTTTTCTCAAATAAAACTACCACTAAGATGGACATTCTCCTTGAAATCAGGTTTGGAGAATTTATTGATTATAGATTAAATCACCCAAATTCTACCTTAATTCATGTATGGCAATGTGAATATATATTTCACACACATTGAAGTAATCTCTTTATTTTTATTTCTATTTTACCAGTCTCACATTTTTAAATAGACTATAAATAATTCAAAATTCTTGCAAATAAAATAAAAACATAACAAAAAATTATTCCCAAGTGTTCTCATAGCCCAATTGTATCTTCTTTTATAGCATTATCTTCAGTATGCAAATTAATTATATTGTGTAAACTCCTTTGCAGTTTCCGAGTTGATCTCTCTCTCTTAACCACCTTGGCTATATCTCCTCCCAGAAGCACAGGTGAATCTTGTAAAAATAAGGTTCCAGATAATTAAACTAAAAGCCAAGAATATTTCAGTGACAATGCAAGAATGACAAGGTTTGACTACCCCGGTGAAGTATCACAGGATGTCAGATGGGATGATCTTCTCTTAAAACCAACACCTACAATGTCCTCCAGAAATCAGATATTCGGAGCTAGTCATGGGTAGAACTATAACGTAGCCTAGGCAACAAACAGCACTTCATCATGTGTTTGAAGTGTGTGCTTAGGAAGCACTCTTACATGAAATTAGGAAGAAAAAAATGATACAAAATGGTAGCTGCATTAGTTATAGACCAAGTGTTGGCAGTGGGTTATAGCACTGAATGAAAATCAGTAGATCCATCCACCACCTCAAAAAAGGTCCCGAACTGAGTACTTCCTTGTATTATGATATGAAGTAATTTGAAATTCTTGTTTAAGCAAACTACTCTGTTTACTGTAAGCTCATATGTTTAAGAAATTGTAATTTTAAATAAATGCAGCAATTTATCATAGTCTGACATGCAATACTAATTAATACATCATCACAGTTGAAGTGACATTTACGGTTGTACTGAGATGGTTTGGATTAATCCACTAGGACTAGAGAAATATGGTTATAAGTCTCTCTTCAGGGAAAGTCTTGGTTCTAATAAAAGACAATGAGCATGTAGAACCTGGATGATTTCTTAATATTTTCTTCAATATTGAGTTTATAGAAAGACATCAAAATATCACAGAGGACAATACTATCCTGGCTTTCCAAATACCACATCTTTTTCATTTTGACCTTTTTTTCATTTTTTTAAATCCATGTATTTTCTAAACTGATGCTTTTTCTCTATTTTATACTACCTACAGATTGTACACAATACATCTGAATCAAATGGAGGATATAGCACTATAAATGTTTAAGGAAACCATATGTCCATAAATTCAATTAATCTACTTCAGGTATTATTTCACTATTATTTCACCACAAGTTAAAAAATTGTATCATGAATATAGCTGTAGCTGGTCAAAATATTAAAATGTTTATAAATCTGGAAATATTTTCATTGCATTTTGTGGGGAAAAAAAAAGATAAACAAAATTCTCAGGGAAAAATAAATCTTCAAACTTAAAACTTTCTCAGAATTGGGATATAACTAGAAATAAGAAGCAAATTAAACACCTGTTTTAATACCAATAAAGATATTCACAAACTCTAAAACATGAAAGACTCATAGGAGCTAGTGATTACTATGCAGCCTCATCTGACCAGCACTATAACACAGTCTGTAAAATGTGTCTTGATCTTCTTAGGCATCAGGTTTTATTTATAAGATTTCAGTGGGATCCTTCAAGTGCTAAACAGCTCCGGCATTTAATTACATATACTACTGATGGCAAACTTCATAAGGTTTCAGTGCTTAGCTGCAAAATCTTGAGATGTTTTTTATCTAGGAGGATGAAAGTCATCTTCTTTCTCAAGACTGATATACTAGCATACCTGTCAACAAATACTTGTCACGAAAGGCATGCACGGCTTTAATGCTTAAATAATGTCATCCTTTACCTATCACGTACTAGATTAAACTCAAAGCCTCATCACAGTAGTCATCATTAAGTTCAAACTAGCTAAAAAATTGCCACTGTCTCCTGGCTTACATCTCCCTAGGCAGCTGCTTTCTTTGGCTAGAATGAAACTCTGAAAAGAAGGGGTAAGGCATATCAGACATAACAGAGTCATCCAATTGGTTACTGCAGACAACCACATCAAACAAAATCCATCCTAACACCATGTTCATGTCCCCTCTGCTCCTGTGAATGGCTGCTCCAGAACCTCATTCCATTCATAGCTCTTCTTAATTTCCCCCATAAATTTATCCAGGGGCACTGTACACTCATTTTTTGTTATGCTAGCATCATTCATCATCTTAAATAGCTCTTCCACCTCCACAGTGTTTATCCCTGAAGTTTTTACAGAAAACAATAAGACCTTCTCTCTACCTCTGGTTTTTGGCTTGGCAAATGTCAATTTTAAACATGAAGATACTGACCCCCCATACTGCGCCTTTCTGCTGTTGCTCTGTTAGAGGGGAAGAGAAAGCAAAGTCCTTTCAACGGCTGCATGCAACTATAGGACTCTCTTCTAAAATCATGCCCTCTGGGAACAAACTTGACTCCTTTAAGGACAGAATGAAAGATACATCTCCTTACTATATGCTGTAAGAACATATATGCATGCACAAAAACTGCAATGCAGCCTTTAAGAACCAGGCAATTTGCCTAGGTGTCTTTGCTGCCCCAGCATGAAAATGTCAATTATCACATTTGTATTTTACTATGAGCTAGGCTATGCTTTCAGAAGATACTATGCAATCACAGGGAAACTAATTAGGATGGATATTGCCACTAGTTGTTCAGATCACTTAATCACACTTTTCTGCTTTGAGCTAAGAATGACTTATCATAATTTCCTTGACAAACTAAATGTAATACATAGTGTTTCTCATTTTAAGAAGCAGGCTTTTTCTTCCAAGTATTTATCTTTGTTTAAAATGTTCCTGTTAATATCGAGTCTACAGATGAATCAACTTATATTGACAGGGATAATATATGATTCAAAACTGAAGCTACTGTCATTTTGAATCTTCAGAGAAATATTTTAATCTGAAATACTAATACTTTCAGGATTCTACTCCTACAGTAATTTTCCAAATTAATTGGCAGGTCATGTTTTCATTTCACTGCAATCTAGACAGAAAATGGTTTTGCATTTTTGTAAATGGATTTTTTTTAACCATTTCTAAAAGCTTAAATCAGTATCTATAATTAATTAAACCTTGAATCCAACTGGGTCCTTTCTGTAGTATAGAAATGACACTGATCTTTCTGAAGCATTACGTTGCTGGGCAACTCTATTACAGACACATGACAGTATTTTAAATTAATTCTGTTTGTATGTGCAAATTAGTATTTGTTATTTACATATACTCCTTTTGGTTTCCTTGTCAATACAGTCATGCCATTTTTCTTTCCAAACGGGCTAGCTCTTTAACATACTCTTCACATAAAAAGCTCACATAGCTGAGTGCATTACACAGTCCATATTCACAGGGTACATTAAGTGCCATATTCACTGTAGTGGGTTACCTTTTCTTTATGTTGAACATTTGAGTAATTCTGGCTCCCACTGTATGTACCAACATTTGCAATTAATGTTCCCTTTCTCGATAATTAGTAATATTTTCTCGGAGCTGTGGTGCTTCAGGGCTATCTCTATTTCTTATTCCTTGCACAAAGGACATGTTACTGCTTTTGCTGACTGTTCTCTATGATAAAAGGCATTGGCTGGCTAGCCAGCTCTTACCACACCATTTGCCAGCCCTTACTATCAGCCCCCAGCTTCCCCACACACGCCCCAGACACTGTTGCCCCTGCCCTGATTGTGACTGGCCACCACTGTGCTGAATTCACACCTGTGAGCAGCATAAACTTGTCAGTTTCCCCGATCCATCACGACAGTCCAGTGGGAAAAAGGTCTCATACTAAAATAAACATGAGAATTACTTGGCAAGCTTCAGAGTTAGGCTTTTGGGTATAAAATTGAAAAAGAAAAAGGGTTATTTTATAGAGTATAAGGAATATCATTCCCATCTCCATCTGACTACAGGGCTCATTCCTACCTTCTTCAAATACACCTCAGGCAGGAATCCCTTGATATCACCTGATACCTGAGAGGAGTTGCTGGACTCATCTGACCTTCTAAATTATCCCTGATGCCTGGTCATTTTTACTTCTTTATAACCTTTTACAGATATATTGGTATATACAAATACCTTGGAACGCTACAACTACATATATAAAGAATTTCTTCTGCCTTGTTCAGACCTAATCATCCAGGAGATACAGGAACTATAAAGTACCTTTGCAGTTTTCTCTGAGTAGTTTTTTCTATTTGTCTAAGGGTAATTTTCTGTTTGTCTTGTTCATCCTGACAGCAAAGAGCTCTTATTAAATACCAGTTGTTCATACAATTTCCTATATTGGTATTTTCTTTTATATTATTACTCACACAGCATACCACAGGAACTGTCCTCACCCCTCTAGGCATGGCTCCCAAGCTTTGACTGTGGACTGCCTGTGATATAATGCTGTAGCAAAACCTATGATAAAGATCTACACTTCAGAAGAGGGAAACCAAAGATTCAAATTTGGAGATTCTTTCTAAATTAGTTCCCCATTTAGCTCTCCCACTGGAGAACTTAACAGTCGTGTTACTACCTAGCAGTTAAGAAAGGATGCTTTACAGGAACACATCTATGGGAACTGCTTTTGGAAAAGAAAGACAGTTTTCAGAGGATCAAATGACAATCTAAGTTGAAAGCTGAACAAAAGCTAGAAAATTGGAGAAAGCCATCAAGCTTGAACAGGTAAGTGACTATTACTTCCAAAAGATTTTGAATGGAATTGCAGCCAAAGAACTGCTTTCAAGATGGTTTTAAGAGCCAGGATTTCTATTTGTCATACTGACTGGAAGATATTACTGCAATTTTATTTTTTTAAATAAAAAAAAAGATAAATCAAACAATCCTATGCATATAGCCTTTCCTTTTTCTTCCCATATATGATACCAAAAGACCTCACATACTCAAACTAAAGAATAAAATTGTGAGATATGCAAAAGCCTCAAGTATTTCCTTACTTTTTACATCCTGTGTATATTCAAATAGCAAAAGGACTACAGAAGTCACATGTGAAATTTATGTTAGAATTCATGCAGAGCTTAAAATAAATTAGAATAGTTATCTATCATAATACTTACCTTTTAAATTTTTGATTTTGTAAGATTCTTCAATTGTAACCAAAGATGTCTTTGGATTGTTACAGGCCTAATAATATTTAGATAGGAATAATATTTATGTTATTGTGGAAATAACGTTGAACTTAAGACAAGAGAGAACACTTACATAAAAGACAAACATGGCACAACTCCTGGGTCTGATTCAAAGTCAGCCAGGAAGTTGATGGAAAGATTCCCATTGTCTCATAAATAGGCTTTCAATCAGCTCAATGCATACTACGTTATGTACTAAGACCCCTTTGTGACAACTTCATTCAGTGCTACTAGTCAAAAGAACAGCTGTTGCAGGCTTGACTGATTTTTTTAACCTTACTTTTACTAGTTTATGTCAAAATGATAACATTTTCCCGTAGGTTTATTTGTGCATCTGTTTAGTTACATATGCCATGCATTTAATTTGAAACTTCTTATCATTAAAAAAGTGTCTTTGTAGTTACTTCAGAGGGAAGAACCATCAGAAATGTTATCAGAGGATTTTAAAAAAAGATTAATTACTATAGTTAAGACATCACATAAAACCACACCATGCCATAACTAATATTAGTTCCAGAAGCCATTCAAAAACTTATTTGTAGCAATTTCAAAGGCCACAAAAACACCACTAATTTAAAATATCTCCCTTTCCAGAATGATTATCTTTTTCCCACCCAGCCTTATTACGTTCACTTGAAAATTTTCATATGTTTTGCAATTATAGATATCTTCTTTTAATTAATCCACCAACAACTGATGTTCCCTTTTCCCAGTAATGGACCGCTCTAGTTCTTTTTAATAAACTGCATTTGTCCAAATTAAGGGGTTAAACTCTAGATAAGAAAGGTGAATTTGGGTACAAGGCAATTGCTTAGAAAGTATTTATGGATTAGAACAAAGGCTTGATGTAAATACTGCATAAACAATGGCACTATGCACCAACATTTGTTTGTATTATGTTTTGTTTTATTTGACTGACTCAGTAATAACCTGATTTCAATTTTAGGACTGCTGTTCTGATGATAAAATAGTTTCAAGTGTAATTTAAGCCTGACCACAGTTTTGCCTCAGACATATAAAACACATTAGATAAAAGAAAGGAGATCAGTTTTAAAAATAATCCTGTACTGCTATATTGATGAAGTGATCTGATTTCCTAATTGATCCAGTAGCTCATTACATACTTTATATCACTCAAGATTGATTAAGTGATAAATGCATTTGATGTAGGTCTTATACCATGAAAGAAATGGTTCATCACACCAAAAAATGATGAGGCTGCAGAGTGGACAATCGATTGATCCATACAACATTTATCTCATATTCTAAAATATACCTCATACTCTAAAATATCACTAATACCATATTCCATTATAAAACTGCACTACTTGGACTGTTATTTTTTAACCCCTTCCTGTAATATTTACAGGTAAGAATATTTACATGATTAGTCATGCTGAAAGAATGACTTTCCTAACACTTTCCAAATATCATTGAAAATCAGCAGTTTATCAGTCTAACGAATGCCCAGGCAGCTGCATTTGGGTCTTATTTGAATACACGCTGAAATGTCAGACATCTTTACACTGCCTTTTGTGGACCCTGGATTATGGTGGGTTTTTTTTAATATTGACTGTCAAAGTAAGTGGGTAAAGTAACAAAACAAAAACAAACAAATCTGATTTTTTCAGTTATTCCTCTTCTGTTTTCATTGGCAAATGGTGTTCCTTCAAAGTCAGCATATGGGAAGTGTCAGGAACAGGATTTTACCTTGTCTCCTGACTGCTGAAAGAGTACCAAAAAACCCACAGAAGGCAGTTATACAGTTGTCTCCCCCAGATTGCTTTAATATTCCTCCATTGATTAAGTGCTAAGAAATAAAGTTCAGCACACTAGATCTTCATCCCCTCCCTCAGAGCTTGCTCTAAGCTGGTGCAGTGCAGCCAGTGTTACATGAAGCAATTACAAAATCAGGGTTATAAAATGTGAACTATTAGACAACTTGTCTAATCACTTCCTTTAGTTGCATGTAACTTGACCATAACCACGGATCCAGGCAATTGTTCTGATTCCATGAGACTGCAATCATAAGTGACTTATCTGAGGATGTTAGGTAGTTCAAGAAAAAGAAGGAGGAGGGGGAGCATGTTAAATAAGTGATTGTGAAGGTACCCATAAGACACAATGGAATTTTAAATCAGAATAATTAATGATTGTATGTGATATTTCATATACATCTTTTAATACACTTGCTATATCTGAATTTTTCTTTGCACACAATGATTTGTATTGTCGACATCTCAAAGCTTCCATTCCCTTTGGAACATGGAATGGGGCTTAAAAACACGAGCTGAGAATTGGACCCAAGAGCTTTTCAAATAGCTATTTTTCTCCAAAAAATAAAGAGTGTATCAAGAAACTACTTGTTGTAGGATCTCATTGATTCTCAAAGTGTTGCTATACTGCTTTGCTGCAGAAGAGGTACTATTATTGTGTCATTTAAAGCATGGACTACTAGTCTAAATCCACTAACATCTGTCAATAACAATAGCTGCTCTGAAAGCATGCTTTTACCTGCAGAAACCATTTTTTTTGAAGGTAAAAGTACATTGGTGCTGAATATTGGGAGCAGCTAGCACTCTTCACAGGATACTGGAAACCTGAACAGAAATTGTTATACAACAGAAGCAATACCTGAGCTAGGGGAACTGAAATGATTTATTCTGCATCCTGGGCCCATTTATACATTAGTGAGTCTGCTTCTTTTTTCCTTTGGAATATTTTTCCTGGTCAGTGTTTATACTCTAATATATTCAGACAACTAAGCAGAAAAGGTTTGCTTTAGTTCTTCTCATTTCAACTTATCTCTAGGTCCATATTTCCCAACCAGACTGCAAAATACTCCCAGAAATACCCATGGTCTTTGATAACCAGGTCAGATGGGATAATCCTACTTTTAGAAAAATCCTATCACTATGTGAAGAAACTATTCCAACCATTCCAACGGAAAAACAAAAAAAAATGCAAAAAAACCAACCAAACAAAAAAAACCCCCACAACCAAACCCGCAAAAACAACAACAACAAAAAAAGCCAACCAAAAATGAGGACATGTTGCTATGAATGCCTGGCCATTGCTAGGACAGAGATAGGGAGAGCTACTTGCCAGGCTCCAGCTCACAATCCTCTTCCCAAATGATCGCAATAGCCCCCCAGTTTCTTTGAGGACAGTACAATGGTAATTTACCCAGAAGTAAAATTCGGGTGAAAAAATGAACCAAGCCTACCGGAAAAAGTCCTGGAAAAGAGCATCGGCCTGTTTTCCCTTCTAGGAAAAAGTTGTTCCTCTGCGGTGTTCAAGGAGCAGCCTAATCCACTGTAACCTCTAATGAAGTGGCATAAATGCGGTCTTGAGTACTGGATTACTATTTTTGGACTCAATATTTAAGAGAATTAGGTATTGTTCCATGCTGAAGCAACCCATTTTAATGTATTTCTTAACTTCCCCAAATCGATGGGTTAGGCTGACCCTTGCTAGACACAACTCTTTGCTAAAAGGCCAGTGGTCCCAGTTTAAACACAACTCTGTAGTTTTCTTTCCCACCTGTTCTCTGACATCGATAAGGGTTTAGTTCATGTTATAACCTTAGTAGCAGTACACTAAAACCAGTCAATTTTTAGATGTAACTTCATATTAATTACACTGCCCAAAAAGCCTGCTGCTTCTCCATTAGAACCCTGCCCTAATTCATTTCATTTTGAATATAAAGCTGGAAAAAATTAAGATTGCATGGTCAATCCAAAATGGTATTTTCCAAGCTTTTAAGTCGTGTCATTGCAATCTGAATATATTTTTATTTTTATATATATATTCAATATACATTAGGTATAATATAAATTCTATATATTACATATATATTATATATAATACATTATATGATTATATACACCATTGTTATTAACATATTGGGACACTCGTGTCCTCTATGACCTTTATTCCAACTTGCAATCACATTCCTCTTTGCTTTTACCTCTTCTAGTTTTGTATTTTTCCCTCTAACACTGGCTTTTCCTGTGACCTTTATCACACTTAACCTCAGATAATTTTGCATCTCCTTCCTTTAGTCACTTAAAAAATGTTTCTATAAATACATTAGCAACAAAAGGAGGGCTAAGGAGAATCTCCATCCTTTATTCGATGCAGGGGGAAACAGTGGCAAAGGAGGAGGAGTGCCTTAATCCAAGTGAAAATGGTGAGTGACCTGTTACACCACTTAGACACTCACGTCTATGGGGCTGGATGGGATCCACCCAAGGGTACTGAGGGAGCTGGCAGAAGTGCTCACCAAGCCACTTGCCTTCATTTATCAGCAGTCATGGCTAACCAGGGAGGTCCCACCTGACTGGAAGATAGCAAATGTGACACTCATTTACAAGAAGGTCCAGAAGGAGGATCTGGGGAACCACAGGCCTGTCAGTCTGACCTTGGTGCCGGTGAAGGTTATGGAGTAGATCATCTTGAGTGCCATCACGCGGCACATGCAGGACAACCAGCTGATCAGGCGCAGTCAGCATGAGTTTATGGAAGGCAGATCCTGCTTGACTAACTTGGTCTCCTTTGACAACATAACCCGCTTAGTGGATAAGGGAAAGGCTGTAGATGTTGTCTACCTAGACTTTAGTAAAGCCTTTTACACTGTTTCCCACAACATTCTCCTGGAGAAACTGGCTGCTCATGGCTTGGACAGGTATACTCTGCGTAAAAAAAAAATGGCTGGAGGGTCAGGCCCAAAGAGTTGTGGTGAATGGAGTTAAATCCAGTTGGCGGCCAGTCACAAGTGGTGTTCCCCAGGGCTCAGTATTGGGGCCAGTTCTGT